>JBAMNC010001873.1:515000-567500 GCA_037902135.1 Cetoscarus ocellatus
TTACAGGGTCAAATAACAGATTTTCATGCTGAAAGTTGGGATTTTCAAATTTAACCCAAAAGTATCCCCTCCTGCCAAAAATCACCTTCCTGTGACCTTTTGTTGGTCACTTTCTAGAAAATGGACTTTTTTGTCCATGAAGGGTCATGGATAGGTTAAAAATGCATTACGGGGTCAAATAACGAATTTTTGTGCTGAGAGTTGAGACTTTGAAATTTCACCCTGAATGACACCCCCTCACCAAAAATCAACTCTGGTATGGTGATTGTCTGTGAGGAAGTTTTGAATTTTGGAAATGGACAAAAATGTCCAGGGGTCATACAAGGGGAAGGTAAACCAGATTTGACATACAAGTCACAATGATGCGTGAGGCGACTATCACCAGTGACAAACCTCTAGGCACTGTGATAAACAGTGTTCAAGGACTGGAGACATTTAAGTGAAGCACCCAAATACAGCACATCTCCATAATCAATCAAAGGAAGAAATGTTGCTGACACAAGCAGTTTCTGGGCTCTGAGTGAAAAACAGGATCTATTTCTGTAGTAGAACCCGATCTTCACCCTGAGCTTGGCAACTAACCTTGCAATGTGTGCTTTAAAAGAGAGCTCACGATCCAGAAGAAAACCCAGGTATTTATAATTGGAGACCAGCTCGATTGGATTTCCTTGTTGAGTTACAACAGTTGGTCTATTCACTGGTAACTCACTTGAATTTGAGAAGACCATGAGCTCGGTCTTCTCAGTGTTTAAGACCAATTTCAAACTTCATTACTGTACCACCTGCCTGCTGCCTACCTGCACAGGTGGGTGGGCGTGGCCTAACTTACCTTGGTGATGCCCAGGACGCCTATATTTGGGCTGGAGGAGGTGGACCCATTCCCAGTCCCCAGAAGTCCAGCTATGACGCAGCAGACGCCCTCGGTGAAGATCCCCCTGAAACAAACAGAGACACCTGTGTGGGCGGAGCCTGCAACTTAAAAACCATTTCCCCTGTCCACTTCCTGATTACCTGTTAATGGCATGGACAGGAGGGGGCGTGGCTCCGGACAGACGAGCACAGGCGTAATAATCACCGATTGACTCCACGATGCCCGCCATAGTCGCACTCAACATCCCAAGCACCCCAGCGACTGTTACCACGGGCAACCCCCACTGGCCTATCAGAGAAGAGACAGGAAGTGCCTCTTATATTGAACTCTTTTTTCCTGACATCCACTCTCTGAGGACACCTGAACTGACCCATCACCTCAGCCAATCAGTAGTGTTCTTATGAATGTTTGTGATTGGTCAGAAATAATCACAAGGTTTGATTAAACTTAACCCGTAGGGCTGAAAACAGTGACTGATTAATCAATAGATAGATTAACAGATTTATTAATTGGTTATTTGATTTAATGATTGATTCATTTGTTGGTAACTTGGTTGGTGGATTGATTGGTTGATGAATTAAAAATTGATTGGTTGATGGTCAGTCAGTCTCTGGACTGATTCACTGATTAATAAATTAATAGATTCATTGATTGGTTGGCCAGTTTATTGATTGACTGATTAACTTATTGATTGATCTATAGATCGAGGTCTCACAGGGGTACGGCATTCTGAACCAGGGTGAGGAGGCCATGATGTCACCGCGGGCGTCAGTGCGGGCCCTGTGTCCGTAGCGGTCGGGGTCACTCGGCAGCATGTCGGTCAGAGTGAGCACGTAGCAAACCAGCCAAACCAGCATGATGGCGAGGATGATCTGAGGAGGAAACGCCGGGTTATGATCTCTGATTATTACGTCTCTGAGCGGTCGGTCCGAACAGAACAGGCGCGTCTGATCCTCTGAGCGGCGCCAGAGGTGGACGTACGAAGATTCGCCACTGGAGCCTCAAAGATGACAAAAACATCCATAGCAGCAACATAATGCACTTACTGGCCACTACATGGGGAACTGGCTGCTGGTGGTGTGATGGTGTGGGGGGGAGGGGGGTCCCTCAGCCCCACCTGAGCAGCCAACCTGAGCACTGCTGCTGACCATGTCCATCCCTTCATGACCACAGTGGACCATCTTCTGATGGAGACTCCGGCAGGAGAAGCTCCATGTTCAGACTAATCTGCAGCAGCTGTGTGATGATCCTGCAGACATGGACCAACGTCTCTGAGGAGCTCTGAAGGTGAAGGAGGTCCCACCTGGGTCTACCGAGGTGTACCTAATGGAGTGGCCTTTTGTGCTCTCTCTCACAGGTGTTCAACTCTCATGTCTAACTACGTCAGGACGGAAGAGCGAGTGCTGCACTCACAGGTCGGATTGACCATCAGGGACGGTTGAGCACGGTTGATCACTGATGACATCATCATCTGTCGGAGTGTGTATCACTCACCGGGAACATTTTGAAGATCTGGACGCGTGTGGACGTCAGACCCTTCCTCCTGGTGTACACAGGAACAGGAATTGATGTCGCTCTGAGGTACTGCGCAAACAGGACAATGAGCAGGATACACCTGAGGAGACAGACAGACGGGTTTACAGATGGACAAGTGGACAGAGACAGATGGACAGACAGATGGACAGACAGTCTGATGGACTGAATGATGGACAGACAGACACATTTATGGGGAGATTGACATATGGATGGACAGATGATCAAATGGACAAATGTTTGGACAGACAGGTAAGTGGACACACAAAGAGACAGAAGTGATGATGGATGGACAAGTGGACGGACAGGCAAACAGACACGTTAACAGACAGACGGATGGCCATGTGTCTCACAGTGCTGACAGGCCCCAGTGGGACCCGGCTCGGTCCCCGGCGGTGGTGAACACCGATAGGCCAATCAGGGAGACGGTGGGCGTGATGGTCAGAGGACCGATGTACCTCAGCAACAGACCTGGCAACCCAAGAAGACCAATCAGGACCTCCACCAGGCTGGAGACAATGATGGCCCCCTGGATCTGAGACAGAGGACACACAGAGTGAGCATGAAGGTCTTTGAGGACCTGAGAGTCCAATCAGGAGACAGAGGACAGGTCTGATGTCCTCATGTCTCCACATTCCCAGAGGACAGACATCACGTCTTCAGGCTGTCCGTCCAGTCAAACCTTCTGATATCAACATCACAAAAACCCTCTCAGGGAATTTTTTTAATTAAAATAATTATTTATCTGGGGTCAAGGCTGCAATCCTTGAATTTTGGAAGTCAAAGGTCAAGGTCATGGAGTCCCTTTGTCATCCTTTACTTGTAAAACCCAAAAGCTCAGTGGGGTTTTAATCAAACTTTGAACAAATGTCGACCATGATTGACTAAAACACTGATTGCATACTGGAGGTCAAAGGTCAAAAGTGAAGGTCATGGAACTCCATGCCCCCTGCCACTTTTTTGTGTGAAATCCAGCATGTCCGTCTGGCCAACCTCTATTTGTCCAACGACTTCACCGGCTAAACGCTTAACAGCCAATCAGGGAACAGAGGTGGAGCTAAAGATGTGATGTCATCAGGTCATCATGTTTGAAAACAATGGCGGCTTCTGAGCGCCCCCATGGATGCGGTAATATCTACGGTTTAATCAGAAATAGACTCAATTTCTTCTTTAAAAGAGGAGCAAAGAACGTCACTTAAAGCTTTTCTTACAGGAAATCATGTTTTTGCTCTTCTCCTGACCGGGGATCACTGCTGGGAAACTGAGAGAGGAGGAAATCCTCCGGACAATGCCGGTAGTATGGTAGCCCGGAGTCTTGGCTACTCAGTGATACCTGGTGAAATCTGCTCTCCTCAGAAGTTTACCAGAAGAACTTGGCGGGGATTGTCTTTGACGAGGTTCATGTCACATATAAATGGTAAATGATACATCTGTGTGGTATAATTTAATATAAGACGATAGTCTAGGGACTGAAACGTAGTTTAAGCTAACGGCTAACAACAGGGTCTAGCTGCTGCGTCATGCTGTGTCTTGATATGATTGGTCTGTGATGAGTGTGACTGGCAGAACGATGGTCCAATCACCAGCTGCAGTTGTTTTTGAAGGTTCTGCCTCTGAAAACATTTTCTATGGGCTCTTCTCCAGATGGACTAGTGAAATATTTCTGTGACGTATATATGGAGCTGTCCGCCTGGTGTGTCAGGTTATCTAAAAGATGTTCTGGAAGATTTTCTTCAAAATTTTGTTCAAAGATCGACTTTGACTCAGGGACGATCTGGTAAGACTTTGGGAGAACAAGGTCAAATGTTGCTGGGTCATCTCCTTTAGTTTGTCTTAATACATATAAACAATCTTTTGACCATCCAAGCTGTGTGATGATCATGCAGATATGGACCAACATCTCTGAGGGATGTTCCAGCACCAAGAAGAATGAAGGAGCTCTGAAGGTGAAGAGTTCCAACCTGGGACTAGCAAGGTGTGCCTAATATTCCTGGATGCTTGCTTGTATATATTCCTGATGCACATTTTTTTTGTTACACACACTGTATTTGTTAAGAGTTTTGTACATTTATATTTCTTCATTTTATTTATTTAATCTTATCCTCTATTTTTTTAAATTTTACATTTACCTTATTCTTATTTTGTCTCGTTCATTTATGACTGTGCTAGAGAGAAAACAACTGCCGAAGTCAAATTCCTTGTATGTGTCGCATACTTGGCAATAAAAAAACGATTCTGATTCTGATTCTAATTAAGTGGCTGGTGAGTGAACACGTGGTTTACCTCTCTGATTCGTGGCTGCCAGATGTGTGACGTGTTCAGCGGGACACTCCAGTTCCCATAAATCTCCTCTGAAAGAAACAGCAGTGTGTTTGTTATCAAGGTCGTCCTTTCGCATATTGATGATGTCATCAGACAGACTGACGGACAGGTGAGCAGGCTTACCCTCACTGGGACACTTCCAGCGGTCCAGACTGAGGATGGCCTGGGCGGGGATCAGGAATGCAAACGCACTCGCCTGAAACAAGGGAAGTCTGCAAACGCATGCACACACACACATGCACACGCACACGCACGCACACACACACACACACACACACACACAGTACGTTTAGCTGTTGTCATCTGATAGAGGACCAAAGTTCAGTTACTTAGTCCAGACCAGACAAACTAGGCCAAACACTCTGAGGGCTCTAATTTCGTAAGCCTGGTCACCAAACGGGTGTGTCCAGGGCATTTTACAAGTTTCATGCACAGCGCAGTCTGGTGCAGTCTGGCGCAGTGAGAAGCATCCACACCTGCGTCCCTCCTACCGGCGCAAGTAGCAGAGAGGAGGCGCCTCCACCAGGCTTTAAAGGCCTTTAAAGGCCTTTAAAGCCTGGCGGTGCGCTGGACAAAATTACCACTGTGCGGGGTGCGCCAGGCTGCGCCCCCCTGTGTTGCGCGAGGAAATTAGGGCCCTGAGAGAGGCTTTGCTCCCAGAGTTCACCTCATTAACTGTCTGAAAGAGGGCGTATCACCACCTACTGTTCAGGAGTGGGACAAGACTGTCAGTCCATGGACCTACTCTCAGACCAAATATTCGACTGATGATGTCATCACCCTACAGTCAGAAATCAGCTGTCCATCTTCAATCAAAGATTTAACCATTAGCTCCACTCATCAAACCAACATTTAAGAGTTGTTTTTGTCTCCCCCTTGTGGACAAGCTTGGTGAAGCTTGACCTCAACTGTGAGGGAGCCACGGGGACATCATGTCCTTCTTCATGGTCATGGTAAACACTGATTTCTCTGACGGGTCCTCCTTCGATCAGCCCTCATACTGCAGACATTAACGATGGAAACGAACTCTGGTCTTTGGATCAGGAAACAATGTCTACTGTCTTTTAGATGGACAGACAGACTCACCTGACCCCCATCGTGGTCTGGATCAGGGTTGTGATTCCAACGGTGGTAAAGATGGTCCCAATCAGCTGACTGATGGTGCTCTGGTCTTGACCGATGCACATCGCCTCGGCAAGGAGGAACGGCACTGCCACTGTGCCGCTGAAACAGGTGAGGTAGTGCTGAGGACACAGAGGACACACGGTACTGTAGTGGACATGTGAGGACACACAAAGACACAAAGTAACGTTGAGACAATAGAGGACACATGAGGACTTAAAGGGAACATGAAATAATATAAAGGACACAAATAACCTGAAGG
Organism: Cetoscarus ocellatus; assembly: GCA_037902135.1. Classification (NCBI taxonomy): domain Eukaryota; kingdom Metazoa; phylum Chordata; class Actinopteri; order Labriformes; family Labridae; genus Cetoscarus; species Cetoscarus ocellatus. The sequence continues at coordinate 521,111 of JBAMNC010001873.1, forward strand.
CACAAGGTGATACATGAGCAAACAAGGTGTTGTAAGGACATCTGAGGACAAAAAAGGACTCAAATGTAAAGGACATGCAATGTTATCTCGTCATTATCTTATTAAACCAACATTAACCCAGTCAATACCTTTTTTAACCAACTTTAACCCAGTCAATGACTTTATTTAACCAATGCTAACCTAGTCATTATCTCATTAACCAATGTTAACCCAGTCATTACCGTATTTCACCAAAGTTAACCAAGTTAATACCTTATTTAACCAAAGTTAACCCAGTCATTACCATATATCACCAAAGTTAATCCAGTCATCAACGTATTTCACCAATGTTAACCCAGTCATGACCTTATTTAACCAAAGTTAACCAAGTCATTATCTTATTAAACCAGTGTTTACCTGTAGTCCCAAGAGTATACACAGGTACCATGGTGGGACATCTTCAATGGTGTAAATCATGTCTGAGCCCGACCCCTGCACCTCCATTGGCTCTTTGTCCTTTTTGCCCTGTCCCATTGGAAGGTCAGCTGTGTCTCTCTGTTGCTGTTGTTGTCCTTGGTCTGATCGGACAGACGAATGAACATCAGGTTGATCTCCCTGAAAGCTGAAGACTTGAGGGCTAATGAAACATTTTTATTTTCTCATTGATTGATTGAAATGGTAAAGCAGACGCAGAGTGAGGCGGGGTTTGTCCTCTGTGTGTGTCGATGCTCTGTGGTGGAGGACGTCACTTATGGCTTTGATGGTTAAACCTTCCTAACTCGGCCGTCTCCGTGCTCCCACACTCAGCTGCAGCTTCATTCATCAGTCCAATGACACAAACCCTGCAGACAACCTGAACGTACCTGTGGTTCAGATCTGCTCCTGAATGGATCTAAACAGAGATGTTCACCTCGATCTCCTGCTGAGTGAAAGAATCAGGAAAACATCATCACATCGTCAGTGACATCACACACGTGTCTTCATGAGGATGAAGATGTTTTTGAACCCCTCACGTGTGTGGGCTGAATTTTTAAAACAAAGAGGAACGAAAATCATTTTAAAAAGTATGAACCTACATGAAGACCTGGCCTGAGGTTGAATCAACACATATCAGAGATAATTATTGATTATTATTGGTGAAAGCTCTGATCAGAAGGTCAATGGAGCTGCTGCGAGGCTGCATTCTGTGCAGTTGTTGTGCAGTTGTCTCGCTGTTTGTATTCTACAAACATGTCCTTTAAATTTAGTAAAGTCTGCAAGAAGAATACAGAGACTCCAAACTGAATCAATAACGAATAATCAATCAATAATCAGCTTACCTTACAGTATTCTTCGAAGTGTGACCTCCAGGGCGATCGAGCACCAACAATGAGGGGAGAGAGAGAGAGAGAGTGTTTCAGGTGAAAGTCCATAGAGATTAACAGGAGATTATTAACACACACACACACACACACACCCACACACACATACACACACACACACACACATGGGCACACACCAACACACAGTAACGTGACAGAGTGTGCTCACCTGTCCAGGTGAGTCAGACTGCAGTTTAAGGTCAGGTCGACTCTAGTTAGTGATTATTGATTATTGCTGTTCTCCTCAACCAGCAGACACAGGTAAAGTTAGTGATCACAGGTTTGAAAACATTTGATCAAATCATTGTGAACACATTTGTTTGTGTGTAGGCCTGGTTTAAAGTCTAAAGTTAATATTTATTATTATTATTATTATTATTATTATTATTATCTTAGGTCTTTATTTCATTCTGTTAGTATTCAAAACATTCAATACAAACAAAGAAAATCTCAAACGTGAATGAAAAGGAGCAGAGTGAAGAAAAATCTTAGAGTCTGCCACTTCTCATAAGATATTAATGAACTAAACACATGACACAAATAAACAAGAGCTGCCGGCCAACGTGCCTTTTTACAATTCATTATTTCTTATCGTCAAAAACAACCAACAAAACAAACAAACAAAAAGGTCCACATGTTCATTCACATTTTTCCACAAAACAAACATGGCAAGACTTAGATGAACACATTTCCCTGTATTTACTCCTCATACTGGCTCTGATAAGTTTTTTTTGAAGATAAATGTGATTGAGCTTCTTTAGTTTCTTTGTTCAAATTGTTTCATAAACTGATTCCTCTCTCTGTAACACAGCGCTCCTTCAGTTTAGTTCTGAATCTTGGTTATTTAATATTTCAAATCCTTTTAAATTATAACAAATTTCTCTTTCTTCAAATCAGTTCTGGACGTTGATTGGTCAAATTTTCTTGTGAGCTTTACACCTAAAATGCAACCTACTGAAATCTACTAACTCACTGAATTTCAACAACTGCAGTTTAACAAATAATGGGTTCGAAGGATCTCTGTATTGACTTCTAGTAATAATTCTTATGGCTCTTCTTTGTAAAATGAAAATTGGCTGGATGGAAGTTTTACATGCATTTCCCCACGTCAACACAGTAGGTCAGATATGGAACAATCAACGAATTATACAAAAGGTACAAAGCTTTATCATCTAAGTAATCCTTTACTTTGTGAACATAGCAATCGTTTTTGCTATTTTCACTTTCATTACATTAATATGTGATTTACAAGTCAGATTATCATCAATAATAACACCTTTTCAATATTAAGGGATAATTTATTTACATCAAACCAGTGTCTACATTTTTTCATTTCTGTTCCGACCACCTCCAACACACCTTCTAGATTTTCACCGGTATAAAAAAAAGGTGGTATCATCAGCAAAAAGAAAACATTTTAACAGTTTTCAGACATTAACAATATCATTTATATACAAAACAAACAGTTTTGGTCCCAGAACTGACCCCTGGGGCACCCCACATGTTAAGTTGCATATTTCAGATTTTACATTATTTATTTGAACAAACTGATTTCTGTTTTCTAAATAACTTGCAACCCATTGATGTGCCACCCTCTGATACCGTATTTGCTAAGTCTTAAGAATAGTATGGTCTATGGTGTCAAATGCCTTTTTGAGGTCTACAAAAATGCTAACTGAAACGGGTTTCTGATCTATTGCAGTGGATATTTCATCTGTCAGTTCCATAAGTGCCATAGATGTTGAGTGATTGGTCCTGAATCCATACTGACTACTACTCAAAATATTGTATCTGTCAAGGAATTTGTCCAGTCTGTTTACAAATCATTTTTCTAGTACTTTTGAAAATTGTGGAAGGAAAGATACTGGTCTGTAATTGGAGAAAACATGTTTATCACATTTTTCATATAGTCGAATTACCTTAGCTGTTTTCATATTTTCAGGAAACACTCCTGTAGACAATGATAGGTTACAAATATAGGTGAAAGGCTCCATTACACTTTCTATTATATTCTTTTCAAGGGCGTCAGTTTGTTTTGAAAAATGGGGGGGGGGGGGGGGGGGGCTACTGGTGAAAGTGACTTTTGAGAAGTGCTGTGGATGATGACTATAATATCAGGCATGAAAACGGGTTGGGGATGATAAAGGTGGAGGGAATTTTGAATATTTTATATTTAAAAGCATCAATCTGATGCATTTTGAGAGAAAAATCAAGCAGAATTACAAGACAGTATGAATGTGCAATCAAGTGCCTATTAAATTCTGGGTGTGACTCTGTCCTTAAATACATAAAAGCTTTTATCATTAGTAAATTTGGGAACTGGAAGGAAACATTGATATTTTCACTTTTTAGATAAAACATACAGTGAAGGGACGGCTCTTACAGCTCTATCCTGAGAAACAATCCCCATCTTAACAGTCATCATGACCCAAATCTCTAAAAGATCAACCACTTTAGTGAAATAACATTGCCGTTTGGACCTAAGATTAAAAAAAAAAAAACATTTTTGTGCAAAGAGGCTGGAGGAAAAATGTTATAAACATTAAATAATAATGAGAGCCCTGGGAGATCATACATCCATAAATATGACTCACTGTTTCCCATCATAACACTTACATGTCGGTTGTTTTCTAGACATCTCAAGTCTAAAGTTTGTCATAGGAAAACCCCAATTTCTGCACTAAGATGACAGGGTATGTGAAGATCCTGAGAGAACAGCTGATGTGTACCTGACAGAGCACAACAGAGTGAAATAAAATGTATGGTAGTTTGTCCACTCAGGGCCTCTGAACACTGAAGACATTTTGCCTGATTTATACACCGTCCACTGAAAACAGCTCTGAGACACACTTTAGGGCCTCAACCCACAAGTTGAGAACCAATGTACCAGTAGACTGCATTGGGAGCTTGATCCTTTACAGACTGCTCTTATATCATGGAGAATAAGTGATGCAGGAAACCTCAGGATGAATTCATCATTTAGAAAAGAGCCAGAGCTGGACTGCTCAGGAAAGTTGAGTTTTAATTAACAAAAAGGCTGACTCGTCATTTTTTAAACGGAGCCCTGACTGTGAAGACAAATAGTCATAAATATGCTTTAATGTTTATCTAATTCTAGAATGTGTTGTTTAAAAAGCACGAAGAATTGTTATTTCTTTAAAAATCGCAGTTTTTGTAACCTGTGGACGCCATTGTTTTACGAGCGCAATTCATGCTGGGTGGATGACGTGTAAGGGTTGCCCTGTGCCGAGCATGAAGACATGCTTGAGGAAATGCCATAGCAGGAGACGCTTGGTGTTCTTCTGCGAGGACGTCAACAGCTCGCTCCTGCAGATGTAGCTGATGGTGAACCATCGAGCATGACCACGATCACAGAGGAAGCTGACGACGACTCTGTAGACTTACGGACTGCTGTGTTGACTGATTCATCTGCAGGAGTGAGTTGTTGACATCCTCGCTGGAGAACATCCAGTGTCTCCTGCCTATGGCGTTTCCTCCAGCGGACTTCCCTCATTTCCCGAGGGCGTTTTGTCTGTTTGTGTGGGAAAACTGTAGGCAAGGCATTTGGCTTTAGTCTATGTGACTATCAGCACCTGTGAGCTCTTTCAGCAGTTCGGCCCTGCTCAACGCATCAAATGTATCTGGAGAGAAGTGGCGAGAACATCGCCACGGGTCCTTTAGAAGTTGTGTACGCCCACAAGCGATTTCCCACTCTTGTCTTCTCTTCTTGTCACTTGTGAAGCTGTGTAGACTTACATCACTCCCCTTGTTTCCCTTTGACTGAAAATTGCACCCAAAAGCAGCACAATGTGGCATTATTATGGTATTCTCGCTCCTGCTAGCCAGTGAGTAAACATGAGCTCGGCACAGCGCAGCCCATACACGTCATCAACCCAGCATGCATTGCGCTAGTAAAACAATGGCTGCGTCCGTAGGTTAGAATATGTGTTATAAATTGCGATTTTTAAAGAAATAACAATTCTTCGTGCTTTTTAACAACACATTCTAGTATTAGATAAACATTACAGCATATTTATGACTATTTGTCTTCACAGCAAGGGCTCCTTTTAAATTATTGTGTTCACTTAAAACCGTGCACGTGAACCACCGAGACACCGTGTGAGTTACAATAAACACAAAGTGATTCAGGTCCCTGTCCCGCGCGCTGCGCGTCTTTACACTCACCGGCACGCAGAGGAGCCCCTCGCGCTCATGCTTCCGTGCTCTCGCGCTTGTAGAGTGAATGTTTTTATCGAAGTCCAGGCTTCCTTCAGGCGCGCACAGTTCACTGGTCCCACTCCCCCCCCCAACAATGTTGAATTTCATGTTGAAATCAGCCTGTCAATTATATCACCGACATCTCAACAGGATTCACAGCTCAGTGAGTACAAGCAAACAAGCTTGTAAACTCACCACAGGTGTTGCTCACTCTGGGTCGGAGCTTCAACTTTGCACAGACGCACATTTACGGCAGCTGCGCGTTTTTTTTTTTTATCCTCACGAAGGTGTGCTGTGTCTCAGCGACTCCCGGACGAATGCAACTGGTGCGTTCAGGAGCGCGGGAATTTTCTATACTTCTGAAAATAACTAGGGTTACAATGGCTTACACATGAGGGATTTGTGTGTGGTGGAGACAAAATGACCCCTGACAAAAAGTGCCCCTCCCCGCCCTAAACTGACGCCTATGATTCTTTTACAGGGATAAATAAGTTATTGTCTATTTCCTTATCTAAATCATATATTTTATTCTCTATTTCATCATATGAGTTTGTCAGTGTTTTCATGTGTCAGCGCATGTTCTTTTTCTTTTCTGGACCCCAGCACCTCATATTTACTTCTGCAAAGGAGGTAATGTTTTTGTTGCCGTTTATCTGTTTGTTTGTCTGTGTTCAAAATAACTTCAAAAGTTCTGAAGGAATTTGGATGAAATTTTCAGGAATTGTTGGAAATGGGACATGGAAGAACTGATTAAATTTTGGGGGTGATCCGCTCAGATCACAGTCTGGATCCAGGATTTTTTCAAAGGATTCTTTAACATTGCAAGATAGGACCATTTTCGGCATTTGTGCATATAACTCCACAAAAAACGTACCTCCGAGTGCTTTCTAGTTGTCTGTTGTTTTGACCCCACTATCCTCTCCCATGAGTCAATGTCCTTTCTTGAACTTTTCCAGCTCTTTCAGGTCTCTGATCATCTTAGCCTGAGACCCTTCTTGTGCTTTCATCCAAACATTACCATTACGGGTCCATGTAGCTGTCATTTTTTTCCGCTTTCTTAACATCCTTGCCTCTCTTGCAATCTCCCCATTCTTTTTTGTTAAATGTTCATTTATGTACACATTTGTACCTTCCAGTTTTATTTGCTTGCATTAACACACTATTCTTCTGCTTTCTGCTGATGACTTTTAGAATGATAGCTGGTTTTGAATTCTGTCTTTCTTTGTTTGACAGATGGATATTGCATCCCTTTGAATGTTTATGTTCTTACTGTGCAGAAAACTCACCACTTGTTGTTCCAGTGTCAGTAGCTCATCCTGTGGTGCATCTTCTGCTGAATCCAAGTTTACTGTAGCTTTACTGTAATATGGGAAAGGAGCCTTTGGTTGAAGGGCCTGTTTTAGTCTCTGAAGTTTGCATGGGAGGTAGACAATATCTTACATACCACAGAGTTCAAGACAAAATCACTCCAAAATTAAATATATTCTAAAAAATGGGATTAGTAAATAAAAAGTATTCATTCTTTCTTTAATTTATGTCAAGAGTTAAAGTTTTACAAATCCACATGATGGGCTCATCCGGGTCTACGGAGAGGGATTTGTGGTTTGTTTTTCTCCTCATATGGGCCCCCTGGTGTCCCCAACAACAGGAAATAAGACATTTTATTTTTTTAAATCAAAGTGAAAAACATATTTTTATTTTTCATTCAGAACTTTATTGTGAAATCAACATAAATAAAACAAAATTAATAAATAAATATGAAAGAATCTTGGATATTTATTTTCTTTATTTCTTGACGTCCCAGCTCAATGATCAATACTGATCAATAATATGGAATAATCAGTGAACAAACAGGAAGCTGGATTCACACATGCAGCTTGTTGATGTCATTTAGTCATCATTTAAACACAATTTAATGACAATAACGGCAAAATCTTGAAAGTGTACTTTTTATCTTTAAAAAGAAAACTTCAAGGCCCTTTGACCAGTTTAAACCATTTTAAACTGGTTTGATTCGCTTAAAACTAACCTAAAACAATTTTATTCCAGTTAAAGCCAGTCTGACCGGGTTTGACCAGTTTGTTTACAGACTTAACCAATCTGATCTTGTTAAACCAGTTTGAGTTTAACAAGTTTTACTGAGTTTAAACCCGTTTAGAGACAGTCTGTACTCATTTAAACCAGGTAGGTAAAGATTTATCAGGACTAACCTGTTTGAACTAGTTTGATCCTGTTTGAACCGGTTTAAACTAGCATGGTCCAGTTAAGTTTAGAGTAGGTGATCAACTGAATCTTTTATTTAAAAATATTGAGTCTTCAGCAAAGAGTAAATCTGGTCCGGGAGACACCTGTGGTGTTAACCAATCAGAGATCAAACGTGTAATCAGGAGCTAGCTTAGCATATATCCCAAACACTACGCTGAAAAAAAGGTCATTGTCATGATAACGGCAGGTTACGAGTGTAATCTGGATCAACATTTTAAAAGAAGTTTGATGATGGTAAACTAACAGTCATTAGCATCATCAAACTCAGTTTTTCTTATTAATTTGATTTTTTTAAATTTATAAATTCTTCAAAAGCAAAAGCATCATAGTAAGCAGCTGTTAGCTAAAATAGACTTTTCTCTGCGTATTCTAACATTAACTACACCTGTTAGCCACCAGGCAGGAAGAGAACAGCAACATTGGTGATAAGTAGTCACAAATGTTGCTGATACTGTTGTGCATAATATTTGCATGAATCTAGGGGCAAAACATATTAGCCTGTGGCGGGCAAGTTAGCACGAGGCAGACACCATTGGGCTAAGCTGTTTTTAGGTTCAGAGTTCCCCCATTTCCCGGGGCATCCCTCTTGGAGATCAGAACATCTGAGCAGCAGATCCACCACGAGAGCGCCCCCTCAGGCTGAACCTTCAAGTGACATGCTCAGGGGAGGAGCCAGCCAACTTGAGTCAAGCGTCCATTACGGCTCCAACGCTAAAGAGGGAATTGAACACCGTGTGTTCACCACCATGGTGTTGTCAGCAGGCGCCCCCTGCTGCCCGACATCACCACAGTGACTTAATAACAGGGCAGGTAACTGTCAGCTGGCAGGTGATTAGTGATCTGATTTCTGATTGGACGATGAGCCAGGACTCCATGGACTCCATACATTGAAAGATTACTTTGTAAATATAAACTTCATGTAAATGATCAACGGTCCATGTGGCTCCGCCCTCTGCTGCTCAGCCAATCACAGAGCTCCAGTCAAAGTGTCAGCAGCTCTTCAGAGTCGAACTGTAAAGAGAGAGAGAGAGTGATGTCATAAATGATGTCATCAGCAAAGGTCAAAGAACCCTCTGTGGTTACCAAATTAGCCCACAATGCATTGCTGACATAAAATACTGTCTTCTTACTATAGTTTATGATGATGTCATCAACCTGAAGGTCACATGACCTCAACACAGGAGGGCAACCCTGTAGGTAAGGGGCAGTGCTTGATGTGTTGGGCTGTAGTTAAATGTGTTGGGTTGTAGTTTGATGTGTTGGGCTGTAGTTTAATGTGTTGGGTTGTAGTTTGATGTGTTGGGCTGTAGTTTAGCATGTCGGTCTTTAATTTAGTGTGTTGGGTTGTAGTTTGATCGGTTGGGTTGTAGTTTGATGTGTTGGGCTGTATTAGAATCAGAATAGTTTTTTATTTATATACCCTAAAGACATAAGTAGATATTCATTCATTCATTCATTCATTTTCTATACCGACTATCCCTTTTGGGGTTGCGGGGGGGGGCGGCTGGAGCCTATCCCAGCTGTCATTGGGTGAGAGGCGGGGTACACCCTGAACCACTCCCAGTCGATTGCAGGACAACGCATAGAGACAGACGACCATTCACACTCACACTCATACCTAAGGGCAATTTAGAGGGACCAGTTAACCTAATGAGCATGTTTTTGGTCTGTGGAAGGAAGCCGGAGGTCTGGAGAGAGCCCACGCATGCGCGGGAAGAACATGCAAACTTCACACAGAAAGGCCCTGCCTGACCCACGAATCAAACCAGCGACCTTCTTGCTGTGAGGCTCATGCGCTACCTGCTGCGCCACTGTGCCGCCCCCATAAGTAGATAGAAAAAAAATAAAATTAAAATCCAATATTAATGGTAATTATTCCTAACAAATGCAGTGTGTATGCAAAATGTCCATCAGGAACACATACAAACATCCAGGAGTATTTACACCGATGGGAGGAAAGTGCAGCTATGAACTGTTTCACACGGTCACTACAGCTGCTCCTGTGCCGGCTCGTCCTGGTCCACAGGGCTCTGCGGACCAGGTGTAGTTTGTTCTGGTGTTGTTGTGTTGGGCTGTAGTTTGCATACGAGTAACTTATTTTTTCTTTCTTTCTCTGGTTTACAGTGGGCCCCCGTCTGACCAATGAGAGCCCTCTCTGAATGGAAAGTGCTGAAAAGAGCTGCCACAATGCTCTAACTCTAGTGATCAGGAGAACAGCTTCCTCTGTGATTTCAAAATAAAAGATAAAAGTTTAAGTCTGTGTGATTTTAAAATAAATAAGATAATTAAAATCTATGATTTCAAAAGAAATGATACAAAGCTTGATAAAAGTCTGTTATTTCACAATAAAAGATAAAAAACATGAGTAAAATGTTAGATTTCAGAATAAAAGATAAAAAGGTAATAAAAGTATGTTATACAAAAATAAAAGATGAAAAGCTAAAGTCAGTATGATTACAAAATAAAAGATAAAGAGTAAATAAAGTCATGTGACCCTGACTTTAATATCGATATGTTAATAATGGTAAGAAATTATTAATCCAGGGTCAGTCAGTCAGACTTCGTCTAAATGTGGAGCTGGCCAGGAGCTGCTGCCATGACGACCAGGTGTTTGTCTCTGAGGCGCTCGCTCTGATTGGAGCAGAGCAGATGACTGATGTGCCTCCTGACTGAGACTGGGGGCATCATATTCTCGGGTTGTCCATCGGGTCATTCTCCCCTTTGACCACACGACCTTGTGGTTTCAAGGATGAGCTGATCAGATTTAGGGGTCACAGGTCAAGGTCATGGAATTTTATGGTAATTATTTGCTTGAAAACATGATTTCTTCAGGATGCTTGAACTTCCATCAAACTTTTTTGTTGTGGGCGATTCATAAAATAGAAATAGTTTTAAAATCACCAACTCTGTGGCTCATTTTGGCTCCAGCTGCTTCACTGAAGAGGGAAAAACTGAAAACACTGTTTTTATGGCAGGGCCTGACATCTTTGCAGAGGCACGTTTCAAGCCTTATATTTTATTTTAAACCCAGACTCTCGAGTAAATGTGCAGTCTCCCTACAGTCTACCTGTACACCCCTACATAACATCACACCTGCACTGCGTACCTTAGTGACAGAATTTTTTTTTCTGAGGTAAAAAAAAAAAATCATCGAACTCATTAAATTTCATAATAAAATAATCAGATATGCTTTTCAGCCCATCATCATATAGATAGCGATATATATATATATATACATATCTATATCTATATCTAAAGCACACTCACACCTGTCTTGTCAGCACCTGCCTGTATTTTCCCACTCCAGTTTTAGCTGTTTTTACCAAAAATCAGCACGTCAGTGAACTTTGACTCAAATACTCTCAGATTCTCTTCTGGTGGGTTCTAAATTACAGAGGACGTCTGTGATCACAGTGGAGACAAAATGGGCGCCGGTCACTGTGGTTAGTCCGTGCGTCCCATCTGTGGAGACTGAACCTTAATGGGGTCAGAGGTCACAGCACCTGTGGCTCCTCTTCTGACTTTCTAATAATTTTCAACCTGAACCTAAAATCTATGTAAATGAATTCTGTCTTGACCCCTAAAAAGGAACTTTAAAAGACTTCAGATTGTTGCTGATTTTTTGGTAAAAGTGCTCAAGGACCCGTTTACCAAACATCTGTTTGCAGGTGAGAAAATCTGACAGATTCTGACAGAACCCACCACAGAAGAAGAAAGAGTCTCAATGACGACGAATCAGAGTGAAGTTTGAGAGTTTTTTAATAGATTTAAAACATGAGAAAAAGGACATGTACACAGGTTTATTTTTTGAACAGTTTGAGCTCACGATCTCTGATCTGCAAACAGACGGTAAAAAGAGTCTGACAGCTGAAAACTACAAACAGCAGAGAGGGAAAATCCACCTTCATCATCTTCAAAAACACTATCATCATTATTATTACCCTCACCATCATCCTACAAACAGCAGAGCCGTCATCATTAATGTCCTCATTATATCAACAGCATCATCATCATCCTCCTCCTCATCATCGTCATCGTCAGGCGAGCAGAGCAGCTGTCTAACAGTCAGTGTGTCCTACCCGTCAGCTCCACGTGGTCAAACTGAGACACCGAGTCTCAAACCGAGTGAGACATCACTCACTGTCTGAATAAAACATCACTGAGTCCTCAATCAATCGATAAGATATGTGATCAGAGTCCGGGAGGATCAATTCAATTGATTTTAAATGGTGGTTGTCATGGTGATACCACACTCTCTTCCCTCTGAGAGTCATCAGCTGGTGTTCAAATGTTTCATTATCAAAATAAAATCAATTATTTACCAAAAAAATCACTGATGGATAAGCTCCAAACGTCTGTTCTCACATCAGGGGCTTTGAATGTTCGATCATCAGTGTTCGCCTCCTTCAGTAATTCATCTATTGATGGACTGGATATTAGTCTGAGAGCATCAACCCTGTTTGGGACCCCAGCCTCAGTTTGAACAACACTGTATTTCACAGCTTTATAAAAAGGTTTTCTTTAACTGAAAAGTGGGAGTGACACACCAGCCAGTCGCGGTGTTCCACAGCACCGCCACGTAGAAAAACATACATACATGTATGTTTGTATGTTTCATAAACGTTTTATTCTGATGGGTATCGTTTCCTCTGTCATCGTGTTCGGATGTGAGCATGCCGACTTGTCGCGTTGTGTAAAGGTGCTGCACACATAAACGCGCCTTTTTAAGCACCTCGCACATGTGCAACAAAGCCCTGGACATTTCCTGAATTTACCTGAGTGAGCTGCAAATCATTTACCTTGTGTTTGCTTCCTTTAATAATCTGCTGACATCGCAATGACATCATCAAGGTCTGATGTTATTGTCTGATGACACCACAATGACATCATCAGAGTCTGATGACAACACAATGACATCATCAGGGTCTGTTGTTATAGTTTGCTGACATCACAATGACTCCATCAAGGTCTATGGTTATAGTCTGATGACATAACAATGATATCATCAGGGTCAGGTGTGATAATGTGAGGTCATCACTATGACATCAGGGTCAGATTTGATAATGTGAGGTCATCACTGTGACATCATCAGGGTCAGTAAACAGATGGTACATTGAGCGTGGCGGGGAGTGGAACCTTCGCTGCTGTCTGTAACCTGCCTTTAACTTAGCTCCAACCACACTTAACACTGACAGGTCAAACAGGAGCTCCGTCCCCTGAATGCAGGTAACAGAAGAGGAAACAGGATGTAGTGTCTGTGTGCGTCTGTCCATCACAGACAGGTTCAGTCTGGGTGTAGGGGGGAGGGGTGGGGCTTGTCTGGAAAAAGGTGGGAGGGGAGCTTCTGCAGGGAGAGCCGATGCTACGTCTCAAACTGTGTGAGCAGGGCCCGGACTTCAGGTGTCAGCTGTTTGGCGGCACTTGCAGCCTCGGCGATGGCGCGGCGGTATGGGCCCTTCCTCTTCCTGTCAAAGCGAGACTGGAAGCTCTCGAGGAAGGGCGACAGCTGGCCGAGCGGCAGAAAGGACGTGGTGGGCGAGCCAAACCAGGAGACCCGTGCCTCCTGCCGAACGGCCAACCCCGTGTCGCCACGCCGTGCCACCGTGATGCCGAGGATTCGTGCCGGCCACCAGGGAAAGCCATAGATCTTTGCCCAGACAATGTCGCCAACGCACACAGTGCGACCATCAGGGAGTGAGCACTTCGATACGAGCTTTGAGAAGACAGAGGACGATGACGAAGACGAGGACGAGGTGGACGACGTGGAGGACTTCCGACGTCGCTTAAATTCGCCTCCATCCTCGTCACCCTCCTCGCCGCCAGCCTGAATCTCCTCACTACCAGCTCTGAGGGGAGGAGCTACAGGAGAGGGGGAGGGGCAAGGAGGACCTGAGGAGGAGGAGGAGGAGGAGGAGGAGGGTGGGCATCCTGGAGGGGGTAGGTCAAAGGTCTCTGTGGAGCTGCACTCTGATTGGGAGGAGTCAACAGAGGAGGAGGAGGAAGGGGGAGGGGGAGGCTCCTCGACCTTTACCTGATCTCCTCCACCCCCTACTTGCGCCACCTCCTTCTCCTCAGGGGGGCGGAGCTCCTGTGTCACCACGGCAGTGCATGTAAGAGGAGGACATGTTGTTGCAGGAGGCGGTGGAGCTGAGGAAACAGGTGTGGGAGCTGAGCTTACAGCAGATTTTGGAGGCAGTGCCCGGGTTATCTGTTTAGGGGGGGAGGAGGAGGAGGAGGGCGCCTGACCTTCGTCAGTACGGTACCTTTGTGGTTTGAGACGCATTCTTGGTGGCAGTGGCGAGTTTGAGCTGACCGGGGTGGAGCCGTGATGCTGCAGGCGGCGGGTGAAGTGGACCTTCTGGTTGTGGTTCTGCAGGGCCGTGGCTCGGGTCACAGCCCTGATCCTGTCCTGGTTGTGCTTCTGGCCATGGTTCTGGTTCTGGTTCTGGTCTTTGAGCCGGCGGTGGGGCGAGGCCAGGCTCGGGGAAGGGGTCAGCTTGTTGAGAACCTGGCGAGCTTTGGAGCGGTCAACGTTAGAGCGTTTGTCCAGAACCTTCTTTGAGTTCAGACACATGCGGTTGGACGTGGCAGAGGCCACGCCCCTTAGCATGCGGCCAGCTGACGACGACGATGATGATGTCACACGTATTGTTGATGAGGGGCGGCGGTCGTTGATGGGACGTCCAGTCTTATCATCACTCTTAAGTCGTTTGAGCTCAGATGAGATCGGCCCCTCAGCAGCCCGCCGCCGCCTTGACGCCTCCTCACCTCTAAGGTCAACCGCCCCCCGCCGTGTCTCCCTGGGCCCGCTCGATGAAACCACAGCTTTGCACTTGTCGCAGAGCACCTGTCGGGGGCGGAGCTTAATGGAGTTCATGATGGAGGTGGGTTCCTCACAGCGATAGCGCCGCTTCGGTCTCTTGATCTTGCGCGGCAGAGGCTGAGGTAAGGCCTGGTTGTAGGTGTCCCTGATGAACAGAGGAGGGGGGTACGGCGCCCCCTCCTGGAACAGAGGAGGCGGTTTAGAGGTCCAGGGGTGGGGAGGGGGCGTGACCTCTTCTTGTTTGATGGAATGGTCGTCATTGGCAACTGGTGGAGAAAGAACGGAGAGCTGGGGCTTACTGCAGTTATCACGCCTCGGGAACATGGTGATGGGGATACCGTAGGGCCCGAACCTGCAAACACACAGGAAGTCATAAAACTATTACAGCATGTTCTCCTTTTAAAAATAAAAGATTCAGACAATTCTTTAAGTTACACTGAAAGATTTAATGTTTCAGACACACAGACTGAGATTCGGTGCTGATCCAGTCTTCAGTCTTTATGTTGTGGTAGGCCTGTGCTCAAAATATCGATATGGCAAAATATCGTTATGCACTGTTTGGGGGTACGTGTATTGATACGGAATTCTACAGAATCGATACGCCCTCAATGTTTTGACAGTTGTCAGTACACTTTGGTTATGTTAACAATGGAACAGTTCAAAGTAGAAGCCAAACTACATGATGAAACACGTTCCAAATTTGAACTTAGGTCTACAATCCTTGAGGACCTGAATTTAAGTTTCTTAAGTTGTAGAACCACTTACAACTCATCCTTGTTCTTTTTCTTCTTGTAATAATAAACAAAACTTGTCGGGAATTCTGTTAAAAGCATAGTTATTGTTCACAATTTATGTGTATCGGGATACATACTGTACCTTGGCCTCAGTGTCGCAATAAGTATCGTGAGGTTGCTGGAAATACCTAGCCCTAGTGTGTGGTGGTGGGAGGTGCCTCAGTGACAGTGATTACAAGACAAGTTTGTGTACAGCCTTAAGTAAAAATGAACTCTGGGTCACGTGATGCACCAAGGAGGATAGACGCACCATTGTCGGTCCCCTCACTGGATTTAACTACAACAGTATTATTTACCCATTTCTAAAATTTCAGTTAAACTATCACTCAACCTAAATAAAGACTGGACATGTCTTTGGAAAACTTTTTCATTTGCACAGGATGAGAGACACTCGAAGAGGGGGCAAGACATTGGCAGCTAGCGAGGCGCTAGCTAGCCAAGATGGTGAAGCAGGGCCAGGGCTAGCTAACGAAAAAGAGCCAGAAGTTTGTATTGAGCCCGAAAAAGAGGACAGCAGCCCCACAAGTGATGACACATTGGTTCAGCAGATGACTCGTAATACTGAAAAGATGTTGGACACTAAACTTGCTAACATTCTGAAGCCAGTCACAGAGATATCAGAAAAGCTAGATAAGTTAGCGGACAGACTGGGGACAGTGGAACAACAAGGATGTAGCAGCGGCCAGTGCACCACGACTTAACTCAGAATTATGAAAACCAGAGTCGACAAAACATTAGAATTACTGGACTGGAGGAAGAAGAATCCACCTGTGTTTTTTGAAACGTGGATGCTCGAAGTCTTGAACATGGACATATGTGGGGAGCAGCTGAAAATAGAACAAGCCCACTGCACTGGACCTCCAGTCGGAGCCACTAAGGATTCTACATGCAGCACTAAACAAGGGCAGAGTTATGGTGAATGGTAACATAGTGTCTTTTTACCAGGACTTTTCTGCGGAGGTTGTGAAACAAAGGCAAGAATCTGTACGTACACAGAAGGCTTTGGGGAGAGGGGATCAAATACGCGTTTTTTTACCCAGCTGTGATTAAGGTTCTCGCTCCAACTGGAAAACCAATCTCCCTTTCCACAATGAAAGAATTCACCGACTACGTGAAGACCCTGCCAACTACGCAGTGACTAGATAATAACCTCCGCCAAGGAGGTTATGTTTTTACCGGTGTTTATCTGTCTGTCTGTTTGTTTGTTTGTGTTCAAAATAACTTGAAAAGTTCTGAACAGATTTGGATGAAATTTTCAGGAATTGTCAGAAATGGGATATGGAAGAACTGGTTAAATTTTGGGGGTGATCCGGATCACCGTCTGGATCCAGGAATTTTTTAAAGGATTCTTTAACATTGCCAGATAGGACCATTTTCGCCAAAGTGGACCGAAGCTGCTTGGCGGAGGTCTGCGCTCTCTGAGTGCTTTTCTAGTTCTACATGTTTACAGGTAAAGGGCATCATCCACCTCAAAAATGGCTGCATTACAAACTAGAAAAGCACTCAGAGAGCGCAGACCTCCGCCAAGCAGCTTCGGTCCACTTTGGCGAAAATGGTCCTATCTGGCAATGTTACAGAATCCTTTATAAAAATTCCTGGATCCGGATGGTGATCCGGATCACCCCCAAAATTTAATCATTTCGTCCTTATCCCATTCCACACATTTCCTGAAAATTTCATCCAAATTCGTCCATAATTTTTCAAGTTATCTTGAACACAAACAAACAAACAGACAAACTAACCAACGCCGGCAAAAACATAACCTCCTTGGCGGATGTAATGAATAGAGAAAGACTCGCATAATGGACAGTGGGTACCATATAATATTAACATTGCTTCTACTTAATTCAAATTTAAAGAACATGGGTGCTTCTCAGTTTACTTTATTTGCTGTTTACTACTATTGTTTACAGAGCCGTAGACAGGCTGGCATTATGGTGAGGACATAATCCAGTTTGGGAGACTTGACATATTTTGTCTTTGATTTAGGTTCTTTTGACCCTGAGCTGTACCGATACAGCTGGAGTACGAAGTTTTTTTGGTTTGTTTGTATTTGTTTTTCTTGCTTTTGTCAGCATTACAAAATGTTCGAGGCATCTAAACTGTTAGATGGTTGGAGATAAATGAATCCTAATAACAAAAATGACCCATTTTATTCTCCACCTCACTTGTCACACTCACACATTGACTATACTGTATATTTATACCTGATCACCTTGCACAGTAAGTGGAACAATCTGACACTGGATCCATTGCCCTTTCAGATCATGCTCCTGTCACTATATGAGTGCAGCCTCTTAGGCCTGCAGAACAATCGCTCTCTTGGAAAATTAAGGCATCGCTGTTTTATGACGACAATTTGATCAAATTCTTGGAAACTCAGACAAACTTCCATTTTGAAGTAAATGACTGCAATGACTCTGATCCAAGATTGGTGTGTGAAGCTTACAAAGAGTACATGTGAGACATGATTATATCCTACTCTAGCAAGAAGAAAAAAAGAGCACACACAAATTGAAAAGAAAATTAAAAAATGAGAGAAAGATTTTCATAGATCCAGATCAGAGGAGTTACTTAAACAGCTAAAGGCGACAAGACTTATGTTGACTAATTTACAAACAAAGAAGACTGAGTCCGATATTTTTTTTGTTAGAAAAAGACTGTTTGAATTTGGGAATAAGCCAAATCAATTCTTAGTTCGTTTAGCAAGGAAATCTCCCTAAAAAGCTTTTATTTCTGCAATATCTGATGAGGATCAAATTCATCAATCAAATGACACAAAAATCAGAAATTTTATGAAACACTGCATACCTCAGAACTGGATAATGGTTATTTTTTAGATGGCTAACACTAACAGATGAACAAGCTAAACTGCTGGAAGAACCTATTACATTAATAGAAATTGATAAAGCAATCTCCTCACTCCGGTCAGGGAAAAGTCCAGAGGCTGATGGATTCTGTGCACAATTTTATAAAAAGATGAAACGCAAAATGAACAAACTACTACAATGTGTATTCAACAAATCTTTTGAAGAGGTAGAACTCCCAAAATCTATATATTTAGTAGGGCTGGGCATTGTTAAGAGCCTCGTGATTCGATTCGATCTTTAGGTGGCGATTCAGTGTCATAGTGGTAAGAAGTAGAAATGCACAAATAATTAGAGTACCTGTTGACAATTTTTGAATGTTATTTTGATGCCAATGTGAACATATGTAGTATGTCACCTCACATTTTTGAGCAATCAAATGCCTGAAAATACAAATTTGCACATTAATAACTTATTTGTGCATATGGAGTACAAAGGTAAAAACATGACAGTTAACACTATAATGATAAATGTACACCTAGTCTTTTTTGTCTTTTTTTGTCAATAAATGTGTCAGGGATTGTCATTTGAATACATTTTTTCACCCTTTTTTCACAAGAAATAAAAGTAAACAATTCTTGCAAGTATTTGTCATTATTATGTTATAAATGCTTAAAACAGTGTGTAATTACAAGACAAGAATAAAAATGATTTTGACTTTTCAACAGGATTCTCTTCATAAACAATTGTAAACAAACATGTAAAAAATTTCTGAGATGACCAAAAATAAACTTCACCTGTTTTACATAAACTCAGACATTTCTGTTTGCCTGCAGCATTTAGTGTCCATGTTACAGCCTGTTATATTAGACCATGTCCAGGCATTTTTTTACTGATGGTAGTCCCTGAAGCAGTTCCTGTCCAGCTGAAGACAGAGATCTCAACACTTCATCCTCCAATATTTCTAAAATTACTATTTATGGAATCCATAAAAAAATGAACTATGATGATAAAGACACTCGATGACAAAAAGACGGTAAAACACGCGGAAAATATGCCAGAAATACTGCAAAACAGAGAAAATACGGGAAAAGAATGGAAAGAAAACACTCCAGAATGATACTAAGGCTATTGTTTACAACATTTTACATCATGTACCCAGAAAACACTAATAAACCACCGTTATATCACTCACATGTTCTGTCTTCATCTACCACCAGCAGCAGCTGGATAAACACTGAAAAAGTGTACAGCGCTCCCACTGGCCAGGAAGTGAATCGATTCAGAGAATTTGCTGAATCGATATTGATTTGGGAGGGGAAATATTGCAGTGCATTGATGAATTGATATTTCTACCCACCCCTGGTATTAAGCTCGTATTATAGCCATCCCCAAGAAGAGGAAAGATCCAGAACAATGTGCTCCTTATTGCCTGATTAGCCTATTTGGAGTGGATGTAAAAGTACTCTCAAAAATAATGGCAAATCGATCAGAACGAGTGGGGAATGATATAATGCAGACCAAACAGGGTTTATAAAAGGCTGTACTTCATCAAATAACACAAGACATTTAATTAATATTATTAACAATCTTATTTTTTATTAAACTCCAAGTGCTATAGAAAGATGGATGTGGAGAAAGCATTTGATCGGATGGAGTGAAAATACATGTTAGAAGTGTTGAAAAGATTTGGCTTTCAATTAGATTTTGTTCACTGGGTACGGCTTTTATATAAAATACCTATTGCTTCAGCGTTAATAAATGGTCTGATTTCGGCCCAATTTCAACTTAATAGAGGAACAGCTCAAGGGTCACCACTATCACCTCTATTATTTCCTTTAGCTACAGAAACATTAGCAACTGCTATCCGGCAAACCTCCAATATCAAAGGAACGGCAATAGGAACAACACAGCGCAAAATGCTATCGTACGCGGATGACATCCTGCTGACAATTACAGACCAATCAAACTGAAGACCTGCGCTAATCAACTGTGTGAAAGAGCTTGGTCAAATTTCTGGATACAAGGTTAATTTTACAAAACCCAAAATCATGCCTCTAGGTTTTCCACACAAGTGTGAACCTGACTTTGTAAAACCCTTTCGCTGGGCACCAGACAGATTCACATATTTGGAGGTTAAAATTACACCTAAAGTTAGTCAATATGCTGAAAATGTTAACCCCATGCTAAAACACATTAAGGATAAGATGTTAGTTTGGAAAAAGCTTCCTGTATCCTTTATGAGCACAGTCAATCTTATTAAGATGATAATTCTCCCAAAAATTACTTACCCTCTATTTATGCTCTTCATATCTCTGAAGAGAAACAACATTAATGATATAAATAAAACTCTTTCTGACTTTATATGGACTGGCAGAAAGCCTAAAGTTAAAGTAAACAGTTTACATCTACCAAAAGAACAAGGAGGATGGGGTCTCCCCAACATTATAAACTAAACAATATCAATGCACATCAGAATCATTTCCATATGGGCAAAAGCTAAACCAAAGCCGCCATGGTTTGAGATTGAGGTTACCCTCTCCACACCAAACTCTCCCATCAACTTACTCCATAAACACAGAAGTGAATTACCAGTTAAGGATAAAGACAATTTTCTAGTCACTAATGTGTGTAGCACCAGGAACTCTTTGAGGAAATTATTTGGGACTAAGCATTAACTGAGTTGTTTAACAGCAATGATTGATAATCCTGATTCAACCAAGAGGGATTGGATCTGACTTTGAGAAATGGTATGAAACAGGGATTGATCATATCTATAATCTTCGGGATGGGGGAAAATTTAAAACATTTGAGTCCTCACAGGCTAAATATAAATGACCAACAAAAGAATTTTACAAACACTTTCAGGACAGACAGTATGTACATACTAAAATGGGTACTCTGAATCTCCCAGATGACTTTGACTTATTAGAAAAGACTCTTTAAGATAGTCTAAAACAGAGTCTCCAAATTTTATTTAAAGCTGCAACGTTTGAATACGGACAGGCTATCAGTCCTACGGAAATCATGGGAAACTCAGTTGGAAACAACAATAGAGACTGAAGTATGGGAGAAAATCTTACTTTTACCTTCAAAAATATCCATAAGTAACAGATTAACAGAAATGCAATAGAATATCTTACAAAATGTCCATTTATCTCTGTACATGTGAAGTAAACATACAGCAGGAGCCTCTCCAAATGGCCCAAAATGTCAGACTACCTTAGGGACAAGGCTTCACTGCCTCTGAGAGTGTGAAAGGGTTCAACAGTTTTGGCAAACCATATGTATTGAGGTTAGTGTGGTAATTCAGCAGCAGTTACAACATAACCCATGATTGTGTCTATTGGGAAGTAACCGTGACTCAACAACAACACAGAAGAACAGAATTCAGTTTTGGTCACGTTGGGCCGAAAGGCTGTTATGACCTAATGGGTAGGAGATGAACCTCCCTTAATACATTTGGGAAGTCTTTGATATTAGAATATATTTCTCTGGAAAGACTAAGATTTTGTATTAATGGTCAGAAGAATCTCTTTACAGCACAGTTTGGCAAAGTGTTGGAGTATCTGGGAACTCAAATGCATGAAATGTTAGATTGAATAAGGACTTCTGAGCTCACGGCTGTGGAAGTATTTTGGATTTAATACATGATCCAAACTAACTGTATATATATTGTGCTGGACTGTTATAACTTTAAAAATGTTTTGTTTGCGGAAATCTGATCTGCCTATGGAGAGTTAAAAACAAGACTGGAACGGCAGCAATGCACCAAGAGAAAAAATAACTTCACAGAGCTCCTGACCAGATTGGGGGTGCGATAAAACAGATGGACTCTCCTCAGGATTTTACAGCTAGGTATAACCTCTTTGGTGAAAAAGGATCTCTCCCTGACCTCTCCTCTGTCCTCAGGGGGTAATTTTACAATGGGATGTAAAACAGAAGAAGAGTTCACCAGGTCATTTTTTGGTTTTACACTACAGTTCAGCTAATTACATCAAATATCAGGTAAGAAATGCATGCAAAAATTCCACCACAGCTTAATAAAAAGATTGTTCAGAAAACTTAACTCTGACGGTGGAGGCTTGTTGGAGTCACAGGGCCTGGAAGATTAGCACTTTAGACCATTTTCTGAACACCATTCAGCTGTGGACTGATAACGATGATCAGACTGAATCTGCTGTGGACTGATAACGATGATCAGACTGAATCTGTAAACGACATCGATCACTATGATCACCTCCTATCTACACCTATCAGTCGTGATGCATGACGTTACAGTGACGTCACTGACCCTTTACATAGATTACCTTTTGCAGACGTCCATCAGCACACCTGAGAACACCTTCTCTCCGAACCGGAAGCTCACCACCAGCGCGTCATCGATCACGTGATCCAGACTGACCCGGACCTCGGTCCCCGGACTCAGGTTCTTCACGGAGGGTTCAGGTTCCGGACTGTAGTCTCGCTCCCGGTCCTCCTCAGCTCGGTCCTGCTCGGCTCGGTCCGTGGTCCCGGTGGTCGGGGTGTCGGGCTCGTCCAGGGACAGGCCGGGCTCAGTGTGCGTCTGCGGGGCCGGGACAGAGAACGGGAACACGGCGGGGGGCTGCGGATCAGGCAGTCCTGGCTCGGCTCGGCCCGGTCCAGCTCGGCTTCCCGCCGGGTCTTCTGTTCCCGCCGCGGGCTCAGGCTCCGGCCCAACATGGCGGCCCTCTTCCCCCCGGGTCTGCTGCAGCTCCGTCGGGAAGGCCTCCCGCCGGCCCGGGGCCTCCAGCGGGGTCTCCGGCGGGGCAGTGAGCGCGGGAGACCCCGGGCCCAGGTCTAACGGGTTCAACGGGTCCACTGGGCCCGGGTCCTGGTCGGGTTTAGAAACAGCAGCAGCTCCGGGCTCTGCAGCCACGGCCGCCATTTTGTTTCTGTGCTGCTGAGCAGCTGCTGGCCCCGCCCCCTCAGCGCGCTGCCAGCAGGGTTGCCAGGTCCGTCTCACAATTCCCAGCATGTTTCCGAGGTCATACATGGTCATATGTTTATTCATGTGTTCAGAACCCTCTCCTGAGTCTTCTTCAGGTGGTCCAGACCCACCCGATTAGAAACACACTTCATTTAACTCCAGAACATACAGATGAAGTTATGTGATATATTGTGGTGTTAAATAGCTATATGTAATAAGTGTTACCTTGTTTCTATACTTATCACTTCATATGTATTATGTCATGTGAGGATTATTTAGCACCAGAATACAGACGCTGGGACACAGAGAGTTATACAATGACTGATCTCATAAAACTGATCTTGATCAGACATTGGTTATGTCTGTGCGGCGGCAGTAAATCACATTCATCACACAAACTCTGGACTTAAAGAGTCCTTTATGGTAAAAGTTTAGCCAACACTATGTTCATTGCTAGATCCTTGACCAAGTTAGACTTTTGGGTGTCAAGGCATGAAAAACTGGTGATAGATACTGAGGTGATGAAAATGCAGGAAAATTAAATAGAGAAAAAATATCCACATTAAAAGTAAGTGGTCAGAGGAGACTAAAAATAGATGATCAGATCTGATGGTCAGTTGGTGTTGGTCTCTGTTATTGTTCAAAACATGATTTTGTTGCTTCAGCATTTATGATTCTAAAACACAAAATGTACACTCTTAATGCCACAGTAATTAAAATAAAATGAACATCAGATTTTATTGTTTATTTTAAACTTCCTCACCTTCATGTCACTAAATGTTTTAATGGCAATGACATTTTCATCCCTAGGAATCAAATTTACCGGCATTTTTATCACCACAGTTTTATTATCCTCTTTTATTCCCCCCACCCCTACAGTCTCTATTGTTGTCGACACAGGAGAAGAATAAATGTTTAAATTTGCCTCTATCATCATCAAACCAATCTTAAATTAGTCACGTCATCATTAACTCTCCTTCTCTTTTATTGTTTAATTCTTCAGACTTAACCTTTCACACTGATGATGTCTAAACCGTCACCATCAGCTCAAAACCTCCAATCTGGCAACGCCGACTGCCAGCTGCTGGCCCCGCCCCTTCAATACACGGCCAGCTGCGCAGGCGCACTACCATTGGCTGTAGGTCGTGTCAATCAGGTGTCGTGCATTAGAGCGTGTCTCTGATTGGGTCAAACTGACTGTCGCTATACAGAAAGGCCACCAGAGGGCACCAGGCAGACGGAGCGAGAGGAAACAAACAAAAACAACACATTAATTAATGGAGGGTTCGATGAAATAAAGAGTATAATTTAAAATATGATTAATAGATTTATCAGAGCAATTATAGGCTAAGCATTAGCATAATAAAATAAAATCCTTTAAAACATCAGGGCTAGACCGTCAGGTCAGGGGAACATGCTCGTTTTCTTCTGTCTGCTCAACTGATTTAATGTATTTACAGAAGACAGAGGCCACTTTATTAGGAACACCTCTCTAGTCTCAAGTTGGTCGTCCTTCACCTTCAGGGCTCCTGAAACTTTCCTCAGAGATGTTGGTCCATATCTCCATGACAGCATCGCACAGCTGCTGAACATCCATGATGAGAATCTCCTGCTCCACCATATCCCAAAGGATTGGATTGAGATCTGGTGACTGTGGAGGCCACTGGAGTACAGTGAAGAAACCAGTGTGAGATGATCTGAGCTCTGAGGCATGGAGCTGCTGAAGTCTCCATCAGAAGATGGTCTACTGTGGTCATAAAGGGATGGACATGGTCAGCAACAATCCTCAGGTAGGCTGTGGGGTTTGAACCATGCTCAGGTGGGACTAAAGGACCACCAGCAGCAGCCTGAACCGCTGATCCAAGGCAGGATGGATCCATGCTTTATGATGTTCACACCATCTGAATGTGTAGCAGAGATCCAGACTCATCAGACCAGGAGACACCTTTACAATCTTCTGTGGTCCAGTTTTAGCTGACAGGAGAGGCACCTGGTGTGGTCTCCTGCTGCTGTGGACCATCGGCTTCAGGACTGGAGGTGTTGTGTGCTCAGAAATGATCTTCTGCAGACCTTTGAGTTCCTGTTGTCTTTCTCCAACCACTCTGACCTCTGACATCAGCAGGGCCCAGAGAACTGCTTCTTATTGGATATTTTCTCTTTTCAGACAATCCTCTTTAAACTCTGGAGATGATTGTGTGTATTTGGTGAATTATTTACAGGGCCAGGTTATGATTGACTGATCTGTGACGTCTCCATTGACAAAAAAAAAAACAAAAACAAAGAGCTGATTTGATCAGATTTATTCCTCTGAATCATTGATTACTGATTAAACATTGAGTCGTCTGTTCCTGCCCAGGCTGCTGCACAGGACTCACATTAATGTCAAACATTTCTAATAAAACATCAACATTATTAATATAGTCACAAATTAGAGATAACCAGGCCTCACAGCCACATCTGAATGCAATAAATTTCACATCAAAATCTGTCTTTAAATGCCTCTTTCTCTGCCTGGGTTTACCCAGCCCTGTGATTGGTTGCAGCTCATTATGCTGTAATTATGGGCTGTAATAGGTCAGAGGGCATTGAGTCCAGTCCCTTCTGCTTCCTTTAAGTCTTTTAAACCCACACCCTCTGTTGAGACCACGCCCCCTGTGCCGCCCTCCTTTAGAGACACGCCCTCATGAGTCTTAGGGGCGGGACTTCTCCCAGTCTTCCTCCAGTCAGACCTGCAGGAAACAGGAAACAGCTGCTAAACTCGCTCTGCTGCTAACTGCATTAACATAACAAATAAACAAAACAACATAAACAGTGAATTGAGTGATGTAACTCAGCTCGTTAGAGACCAGGAAGCTGAGGGCAGGACTGTGGCCCATAGAGCCAAGAATTAGCTAATGCTACTTAACGTGCTAATTGAGCATGTGCACGTTTCTGTTGGTAATTTTTCAAAGGTGCGACTCTCTCTGAACTTTAAGGGATGTACTAAAGTTTAGTATATTTAATGATATTAAAGTCCTCAGGTGTGTGAGTGATGATATTAAAATTATGTTAGCATGCTGTATTTGTGCGTTAGTGCACAGTTCAAACTAGCACAGAACAGCTTCACCATTAGCACCACAGTGAGGTAACGGCACCGCCTTTACCTGCAGAACAGCGTTACCGCCAAAGCCTCAAACTCTGGAGCTGAAGATCCAGGTGTCAGTGCTCCTCTGAGCAGTTCAATGTTCACATCGGTGCTTTTATTCTAAAAATCTCCAGTGTCCTGTTCACCTCTATGGACTTAAGGGGCATCTTCCCAAGAGCAATATGGCTCTAACATAGATGCTCTATCCAGGTGATCGACGCCACATCTACAATATCTGTATACATCCACCGCTAATTAAAATCAGTTCTGCTAACTTAACTAATCACCAACCATTTCTCCTCCACATCTTCGATGGTGTCCGGCAGCGGCACGTTTAACGTCTCAGGCAGGAAGCAGGCAAAGCAGCCGGCTAACACGGCTGATCCCCCGTACACCACGCTGGGCAGAGCAGGGAACACCTGTGGAAAGGTAGACCAGGTGAGCTAACAGGCAGGCAACAGGTGAAAGTTAGAGCACCTTTAATGAACAAAGGTTGAAAAGTTGCCGATGAGGGCAAGCAGTCTACAACAGCTCGATGCAGTTCAATAAGCGAACACACAGCAAAACAGAAGAGCTCCAGGCCTGCAGGGGGCGCTGTGGCAGGGAGAGACTGCTTGGTTCTGCATTCCGGCTCCTGCAGCTGTTTCCTCTTACTGAACTTCATCCAGCGCTGTAGGCCGTCTGCCCGTCAGCCACCATAAAAAAGACGATAACTAAATGTAAAGGCCCGTCTTTTTTATGGAGACGAATTCAGGCGTATCCGTACAAGTTTTCATTCATACAGACGTTTTGTCTGAAAATGTGTTCGCTCCATGTCTTCTTCTCTGTTTTGGTTACAGCGCCACTTACAGGCCTGGCATATTCACTACAGTGTTTAATGTCCACTGACACATTTCTTGAAACAATGCTGTCTTCACAGAGGATGTTTTTGTCCCCCTGTGGACAGGGCCTAAACCGATGGGTAATTGATGATGTACCTCATCCAGGATGAGGACGGCGGGTGCTGCCATGCTGCCGACCCTCGCCATCGTGGACACAAAGCCCATCCCAGTTTGCCTTGAGAAATGACAAAATATCAGGAGGGCTTATGTAATTGTGGTATCACCATGGAAACACCAGGTGTTACTTAATGACATAGGACAGTGGGGGAGGGGGGGCAGTCAAAGCTCACCTGATCACAGTGGGGTAGAGCTCTCCAGTGTACAGGTAAACAGTGGTGAAGGAGGCCGAGGTGAATCCTTTTCCCAGACAGGCTAAGGTGGTCCTGACCATCTGCATGTCTGTGGGGATGCCACATGGTAAACTTTGGTATGTTGTGTTCGCTAGTCTCTAAATGTGTTGCTGTCTGTTGTCGTCGTGGAGCAGCAGTGCGTTCCGTCCAACCTAACCGTCTAATCCTGATTGTCAGGTTTATTTGTGCAGCACAGACGTCACCAGATGGCAGACTCTGGTCCACGTCCAGACTTCACTGCATTCCAACCCGGACCTGGGCCGACTTTATAGTTATATGTTTAGCTGCCTGCGGAGCCATTAAACTCCACATAACAGCAACCCTGACGTAAACAGCTGCAGTCACTGCTCTGCGTGATCACCAACCAATGAATTAGTCCAAAGAGTCACACGTGACTCTTGTCAGCCAACCATTTATTCATTCAACCTTTATTTATATGTGAAGGCTCGTTGAGGGGCAGGCCTCATTCACAATGACATGGAGTCGATACCTTGATCCTCAGCAGAGGTTGTTCGGGGCCAATGAAACAAGTAAACGTGAGCATTTCCACAACACTAAGACCACATAAAGGTGTCTATTCAATTCAGGAGGTACAAATAAACATTACAGATTTAAAGTTTGGATTTTTTCAAAGCCCCTTAAAATAATTTAAAAAGTGAATAAGAAGGTGAGCTCAATAATTAACATCAGTACAAAGGATGAAATAGAGCTATGAGTATAGAATCGGGAAGAGAAGTCCATGTGAGCGAACGATGAGGGGGTGTAGGTCGAGACAGGACAGATAAGGACACGAAGATCTGGACCTTCAGTTAAAGATCTGAACTCAGTTAAGGAACTGGACCTTCAGTTAAGGATCTGTACCCAGTTATGGAACTGGACCTTCAGTTAAAGATCTGGACTCTGTTAAGGATCTGGACCTTCAGTTAAGGATCTGAACTCAGTTAAGAAACTGGACCTTCAGTTAGGGATCTGTACCCAGTTAAGGATCTGGACCTTCAGTTAAGGATCTGTACCCAGTTAAGGATCTGGACCTTCAGTGAAGGATCTGGACTCAGTTAAGGATCTGGACCTTCAGTTAAGGATCTGAACTCAGTTAAGGCACTGGACCTTCAGTTAAGAATGTGGACCCAGTTAAGGATCTGGACCCAGTTAAGGATCTGGACCTTCAGTTAAGGACCTGAACTCAGTTAAGGAACTGGACCTTCAGTTAAGAATGTGGACCCAGTTAAGGATCTGGACCCAGTTAAGGATGTGGACCTTCAGTTAAGGATCTGAACTCAGTTAAGGAACTGGACCTTCAGTTAAGAATGTGGACCCAGTTAAGTATCACTCTGATCTTGGTGGCAAAGTGGTGAAAGGAGTGTGTCTTTGATCTGCAGTCTGTTTTTCGGTATTGTTGTGTTTAATCATCTGTTTTTCTGGAGATTGTCACACTGTTGTGTTGTGTTGTGTTGTTCAGCTTTGTTGTATACATGTCAGTGTGTGTTACCTGTGGGGACGAAGATGTTGGCGAAGATGATGAGCGCTGAGAGGAAGAGGCAGGCTGCCTGAGAGACCCGCCTCCCAAGGTAAGTAAGCATGCCCAGAGCCATGAGCTTGGCAGGAAAATCCACGAATCCAAAGATGATCTGCATTAAGTAGATACTCACCTAGAACAGCCAGCAGCCAATGGGAGGAGAGGATGTATATTATCATCAGCCAATTGGAGGGGATCAAATGTTAGATAGACCAGAGCAGGTCAACAACATATAGAATGGTAGATAGATATTCAGGTATGTGGAAAAGACCATGTGCACAGAGGTAGCATTTGTGCTAACCAGGTGACTCACCCCAAACTTCTGCAGGTCCATTGCCAAACCATAGTATGCAAAACTGGTGGAGAACCTATTAAAACAGACGATTGGAGAGGCATGACAATTCAACTCATCTGAGCTACAGATACATTCAGAACCAACAGCGCCACCAAGCCATCACACTCCTTACCCCCCTTTACCAGGTACAGTGGCCTTTGGATCTGTCTTAACCAGATATGATTACCTTTGGATCTGTCTTAATCAGATAGAAAGAAGCCTTGACTTACAGTGACCACTCTCAATAGCCCTGTGAAGGATCTAGACCATGTTGACCATGTTCAATGTCCTTGTAAATAACGGTAGAACTATTCAAGACCACATAGAGGTAACTTGTGACTGATCCATACCCTGCTACCAATCCAGACCCTATATAATGACCTTGAGACCAAACTGGATCATGTAGAATGACCATGTGACTGATCTAGACCATGTAGAAGGACCTTAATCCTGGCCCAACAGGATCCATCTGAGCTCTTAAAAGTATGAGGTAAAGATTTGTATTCTGACCACACAGCGATCAGGCAGATGGAGATCCTTCTCATCCCTCGAGTCCTCATCAGGTCATAGGCTGTGTGAGTTGAATGGCTCGACTCGATCTCCTTGCTCATGTGAGAGTGAAGGACCTGTGGTGACATCATATCTGTCTCAGGCCATGATTGGATGACATTACTTTCTTAATGTTTCAGACACATGGCTAATCAGACAGGTGGGTACCTCCAAAGTTAACCTGTCGATGACTTCCTTTTTCCCGTTTATTCGAGCCACTCGGTGCAACGTCTTCAGAGCCTCCGCAGAGCGGCGCTTCAGCACCAGCCAACGAGCTGACTCTGAATACCACCTGACCAATCAGGGGTAGGGTCAGAGCAAACAGGCCAGTCAGGGTCATGGTTCAGAAAACAGGCCAATCAGAGGGAGGGTCGGAGCAAACAGACCAATCAGAGGGAGGGTCAGAGCAAACAGGCCAATGAGAGGAAGGGTCAGAGCAAACAGATTAATCAGAGGGAGGGTCAGAGCAAACAGGCCAATCAGAGGGAGGGTCAGAGCAAACAGGGTTAGGGTTAGGGTTAGGTGTATCTTAGGAATTCCACTGCAGAGCTTTACTGTTTATTGTATTTATTTAGTCTTTATTCCTGATCCTGCTAATCTGTGGGTACTGACAGGGGAATGTGGTTGTCCATATGCTGCTACGAATGTCTTGCATTTGTTTTTTTGGATGGTTCAGTAAGGCAGGGTAACTGTGCACAGAATTGCCCTTCGGGGATTAATAAAGTTGTCTGAATCTGAATCAGAGGGATGGTCAGAGCAAACAGAACAATCACAGGGAAGGTCAGAGGAAACAGACCAATCACAGGGAAGGTCAGGGGAAACAAACCAATCAGAGGGAGGGTCAGAGCAAACAGGCCAATCAGAGAGCAGGACAGACCAGATACGTCATTGGTATTTTAAATGTGTCACTCACCAGCTGTAGGTGAAGAACAGGAAGTGGGGGGCGCAGACGATGACCTGTAACTTCCTCCAGTCCCTCAGCCAATAGGCAAGCCCAGCCAGGACCATCTGGCCAAAGGTGAAGAAGAAGGATGTGAGTGTGCCCACTAGAGTGCGCTCTCTGGTCGGGATCCACTCCACCTCTGTTAGAGAGAAAGAGGCAGGTGGGGACATGGGCTATTAGAGGAGCTCAGGGTCTGTTTCCACCATGGTCAGTTCAGTTTGGTTCAGTGGGTTTAGCCAAGCACAATGCAGACTGCTGATTGGCCAAAAGAATTATCACTTCCTTATTTGAAGGTCCCAAGTATCATGTCCCAACATTTTTTGCATCGTTCTCTCAGCCGATTTCCCGTCCTGAGAAACAAACACATGCTGAGAAAAAGATCTCAGACTGATGGACATCCTCCATGGTGGGTCTTTGTTCCTGTGTCCTACTGGACTGTATCAAACTGAACCAAACCAGACTACTTGGTGGCAACAAAAGGTTCAGATTCTCTGCCCAGACCTGGTGTCTCTCCCCTGCTCCCTGGGCTGGTCTGGTCTTTAGTGATTGATTTGGTTGATTGATATTTCAGGTCACCTGTTAGTCCATCTGGATCTTGTTTCTTCAAAGAGGTTTTGCGGTTCTTTGTCTCTGTATCTTTGTCAGCACATTGATGTGTTTTGAAGGTTTCCCCTAAAAACTGAATCAAAGATGTCTGATCATGAATTCTAATGATCCTGATTTCACTTCTTAAGTCTGTAACCCTAACCCTAACCCCCACCCTTAAACAGGATGTTCAAGATTGAATGATATAACAAGAAAAGCACTCAGAGAGCGTAGACCTCCGCCAAGCAGGTTCAGTCCACCCCTAACACAATCTCCTAATGACAAAGTATCCCTCAAAATAAATTCCTGGTTCCAACCATTTTTTTGGTGGAGTTATAACAAATGCCGAAAATTGGTCCTATCCCGCAATATTAAATAATCTTTAAAAAATTCCTGTATCCGGATGGCAATCTGGATCAGTCCCAAAATCTAATAATTTATTCCTTATCCCATTCCACACATTTCCTGCGAATTCATCCAAATCCGCCCATGACTTTTCAAGTTATTTTGAACACGGACAAACAAACAAGCAAACAAACGCCAGCAGAAACATAACCTCCTTAGCGGAGGTAATAACGTTTGACCTAGAAAATGACCTTGGCCACTTGCTTTCAGAGCCATGCAGCTGTGGAAGAGGCCCGTGGCTATCTTTATAGCACTGGTTCACATCCCAAACCCTGCTAAAAAAGCAAATTCAGCTTATGGATTTTGGCCCTGTGCAGAAACCGCTGAGGACAAAAGATGTGAGGGAATGGTGACAGAGAGACTTGGACACATCAGTGGTGTTTCCTGGAGTCTTCGAGACCCATCCTGTGTCCAAGTGGTTTTCTGATTAAACTTGTGCTAGTCCTGGTTCACAGAGCATGTAGTACACCAGCACTTCAGGTCACTTGTTGGCCCTTTATGGTCTGAGTCTCGGTCCTCAAACTCCCTGCATGGTGATTCTATTCACAGCTCATTGGATTTCTGTTTTGCGCTCTTCAAGGTGTCTTGGGGGTTTCACCCAAAAAGTAAATAAAAAATGTCCAATCACTCTGTCAATCATCTTGTTTTGTCCCCCTGCACAAATTCAGATAAAATACTGATTCACCGCCCAGCTCCGCTGCTCACTTATCCCGGGCGAAGGAGTCGTGAGTCCATGAAACCTTTTTACTTCTTGGTTCTTAAAAGTTCTGTATGCTTTTGGCTTATCGGGGAAGAATGCTGTTAAAATGCTGCTGCAGACACCAAACAGGCCCGGTTTGGGCTGGCAGAGGATCTGGTTCTGATTTTGCTTGTGTGTCACACAGACAGACAGACAGGCACTTATGTAGACAGACAGACAGACAGACATACTCAGTGAGACTCCATTCAGGATGACGCCTGACACCGCCATCCCACTCAGAAACCTGAACACACAGTAGAATGTGTACGAAGGGGAGAGGGCGGAGCTACACCCCAGGATGCCAAGCTGCAGGTAAGACCATATCAGGACAGACCGTCTCCCAAACCTGTGACAGAGACAGATTCTGATTGGTCAGTGTACCCCCTGCTGGTTAGAAGTACATTTACATGTAGTTTGAACAAGTAGGCCTCACCTGTCTGACAGGCCCCCGTAGACTATGGCTCCTGCCAAAACTCCGCCCATGTATATGGTCTGAATCATCTGTTTGAGGGGACGCAGGGAGCACACTAGCCCCCACTGAGAGAGGACGATCAAGGGGGGGGGGGGGGGGGGGGGGGGGGGGGGGGGATATCAGAAGAACAGCTAAAACCAGAACTCTGCTAAAAACCTCTATGAGGAGCCAAGGCTCCAGGATCTTCATGAAAATCTATGTGATGTTAATTTGAAAAGTCAAAACATCAATTTTAATTTTTTCATCAATAAAATACAAAATCAGGATCAAACTGGCGCGCACACCCTCATTTTTAATCATTGTCCTGGGTAACACGCAAACCAAATTTTGACAGTATCAAAACTCGCCTAACAAGGTCTCTGCTGACCTTTTGAAGGATCAGAGTTTGGTTCGAGTTGGGTGTGAAAGCCATCAGAACCACACCAGGATCAAACAGGAAGAGCTTATTCTGTCTGATGAACAACAGGAGTAAGAATGTCTGTGGGCGGAGCTTCTCCTGTTACCTCAGAGACTGTAGTGGCGAGGAACTCTGAGCTATCGAACGTCCATCCATCCAAACATTCCTCTGTCTGTAGATGGCTAACATTAGCCGATATGTTAGCTGCTAACAACTGCCACTGAGGCTCCACAAACCTGAGCAACAGGTGACAGGAAGTGACATTTAAGGGGAGCGCCTAATCATTGAAATACAAAGGAAGTAATTTCACAGGAGGTGTTGAATTACTGAGTGAAACAACAATAAGAAAGGATGAGTTTACCTCCTGCAGCGGTCCAGTCTACTTCCTGAAGAGTCCATGGGGATGAAGGCTCTCAGCAGCTGCTGCTCATCCACCTGAAGCATCCAACCATTATCAACCAACCAAGTAGAGTCCATTGAACCGCTCTGGTCATCCAACCATATTCAACCATCCATGATCATTCAACCATGTTCATCCAACCAATATGGCTATCCAACCACTCTGGTTATCTAATAATATAAACATGTTCATCAACCTGAAACAGCAAACCATGCTCAACCATCGATGAACATCCAACCATACTCATCCAACCATTCTGGCCATCAACAACGAACCATGCTCATTATCACTATTACTATCATCCAACTATGTTCAGTCATCCATGATCATCAAATAGTGTTCATCCAACCACTCTGATTACCCAAACATATTCATCAGCCTGAAACATACAACCATGATCAACATGACCCAACTATTTTTTTTTCAGCGATCATATCCATCTGACATATGCATCCAACAAATCTGTCTTAAACCAATCCAATTCATCCAAACTTTAAGTCAGCCAACATTTACAACCAACCAATCATGACCTTCCAATTTTATCACATACGTCAACCATTAACATCCACGTTTAGCCAAATTTTGATGGAACCGCTCACGCTGATTCAAACAACCCTTTTCATCCAACTCATACATTCATTCATTATCAAACTCTTTACATCCAGTGTAAACATGCAAACAAAGGTCCAAACAATCACACTTACTCTACCAATCAAGTTCATTCGCCTGACATAGCCATTTTTCTTTGACGAATGCATCCAACCAATCACAGTCATCCACATGACCAAATTCATTCGACATAAGCAACCAGCCAGTGAAATGTACCAAATATATTTGTCCAACATATACCTACCCTCAATCACACTCTTTTCAAATATGCATCCTACATCAATTTTCAACTAATCCCAATTACTCATCATATACAGTACATCCAACAAATACATTGAACATAGACATCCAACCCACCTTATTTAAGATATTCATTTATTTGTTATCAACCAACCAAAGTCGCACACTATATTCATTCAAAATTTATTTTTACCTGACCTATTCATCCAACATATAAATTACATTCAACAAATACAAGGTATGTCTCTGAATCCTGATCCTGCAGTCAATGTCCTCTAGAGGCTTCCTTAACTGTGTGAAGAAGAGCTGCTGCACATCCAACATCCAACACACCCCTCCAACCAATCACATTCATCTGACTTATTTAT
The DNA here is from genome assembly GCA_037902135.1 of Cetoscarus ocellatus. Classification (NCBI taxonomy): domain Eukaryota; kingdom Metazoa; phylum Chordata; class Actinopteri; order Labriformes; family Labridae; genus Cetoscarus; species Cetoscarus ocellatus. The sequence continues at coordinate 556,221 of JBAMNC010001873.1, forward strand.
TTACCAAAAACAACCCATTATCCCACAACCACCATTTCCCACCAATCAGATTTATCCATTCCTGCTCTTACCTGGAGATAGGACAGGTTTTGGAGGCTGTGATTGGCCCGCAGCTTGCAGTGGTGGGCAGGTGTTCCTGAGACAAAGTTGTTGAGGAGGTTCTGACTCGCCATCATTAGTCCAGGTATACTTATCAGGGTCACATGGAGCCACTGATACCTGCCGAACCCACCCACCTCATCATGGCAAACCAAACAGATGAAAAATAATCAGACTCAAGATTAACCATATCAAATAACAGTCAAAATTAAGAACAACCAGATCAGAGTAATCAGATCAAAGAATAACCTGATCGCAGAGTAGCCTAGCTAAAACATATGAATGGAGTGTCAAGAGAGAATCTACAGCAGGAGGTGACCGCTTCCCAGTATTAACCAGAGTAAGAAATAACTGATGTAAACAAGAGGGGTGCACATTAACTAGATGGCCATAATCTGAGGTAATATGAGGTGGAGGGTTAGGGTGCATACTCCTGTACAGTAGGGGGAGGTATGCATCTAAAAGATGTTTGCGACTCGCCAATCAGACAGAAGAAGCCGAAATTAGTTCAATTAATTATCAAATAAAAAAATTATCAGATCAAAGATAGCCAGATTAAAGAGTAATCAGAGAGAAGAAGAATCAGGTCAAAGAATAACCAGATCAATGAATATTCTGATAATAAAGTATGCAGATCCGAGAATGACCAGATTAAAAAAACCCAGCAAAAATCAAGAATTATCAGGTCAAGGTATTCTTTGAATATAATCTGTTCTGTTCTGTTCTGTTCTTCTATTTGATTGGCAGGTCGCAAACAACCTCTAGGGTCTTACCGCCACCTACTGTACCGGGTGTATAGGGTACACCATACCCTCTACACCCCTCCCTACTCATAGCTCTCCCTGTAGTTCATTTGGTATTTGGTGTTCAAAGGTTGGGTTTGCAGGATTTTCCTTAAAAAATAGATTATCAACTTTTTCAGGAGAAATCCTGCTCAATCGTCTCCTATGGGTCTCTTTTGATGTGTGATGGTGTCCTTGTTGACCTCACCCCCATCCTCAGCCTGTATTTGGATTTTCTGGTTGCCTCGGGATGCTTTTGAGCTGAGAGTAGGCTGGGATACCCCAGCCAATCACAGCACGCACAGTGCGCAAGTGACATTGAATGTTATAAAATGCAGAACACTACGCAGACCGGTGTTCTGTTAGGCTTCCCCATCGAATAAAGCTACCCTCACCCCAACCCTCACCCTTAACCTAACCAAGAGAGAGAGTGAAGACGTCAGGTGCATGTGCAGAACTACCAGCGCATGCACAGTAACGCTAGGTAGCTCATCTCGACAGGTAGTGTGTTTCGACAGAACACCGGCAAAGATGGCAGAAGCTACAGCGAAGAAAAGAAGATACAATCAGGCAGAATCAAAACGCCAAGAGGATAAAGCTCGGTCTAAAACCAGAGTGAACCTAGGGTTGGCTTTCACCCGCTTCTGAGTTCTGAAGGACTGTCTCTGGATGAAAAGCGACGCGGAGTTAGCCATCATGCTATTGGACAAGATTCATTTTCCTGCTCGGAGCCGGCTGCAGGGCTATCAGGCTGGGGAGGCGTGTTCTCCATCTGCTGCCAGAGAGGGTGGGCCCCCGCATCACGTAGCGAGGAGTTCAGGGGGAGGGGCTTTGTTTGAATGTTGTGTTTACAAACAGTAACAAAAAATCCTGCAGACCCTACCTTTCAAGGCTTAATCGGCGGGTCACAAACATCTTTTGATGCATACCGCCACCTACTGAACGGGCATCGCTTGTCTTCATTCCATGTCTTGACTTCTTCTGCCCACTCTAGTTCATACTCTTTTACCAGTATTTTAAAGGTCTTCTTCTTCTGTTTGATAGGCGGGTTCTGTTTCTCCTATGGCCAACTTTACAGGAGAAGAAGAACTTCTCTATTCTGTAATTATAATCACATCCAGAATAACCAGATCAAAAGAATCTTCAGATCAAAGAATAACCAGATCAAAGCCTAATCAGATTCTTGTTATTCTTTTATTTGATTATTTTTTTGATCCAATAATTCTTTGCTCTAAGAATAGCCAGATCAAAACAAATTCGATTGAAGTCTAAGAAAATCAAATACTGATCAGGTTATCAGATTAAATGACAATCTGATCAAAGTATAACCAAATTTGAAAGTCAGATTGAAGATTGATCAAATCGAATAGCTTAACCATATGAAAATGTGTGTGAGTATTTGACAATGAACAGACAATAATAATAATAATAACAGTGAAAGTCAGTGTTCCTGCTCATCACTGATGTATCCCCGGCTGTAATAATTAAACATAAAAATTACTTTGCGTGTAGCATACTGAAAATAATTCATTTTTTGTCTCTTTTTCAAACATGGTGGTACCATGACAAAAACCTGGCATTAAAAGGGTTAAAATTGTAAAAAAAAAAAAAAAAATTAGTATTTGATATCAATAAGTAATTCTGATGTAGGTGAAAAATAGCTGAATAAAAGCAGAATATATTATTAATATATATAATGTTTTTATAACTTGCTTTTATAAAGCACACTTGTGCTTAGTGGTACAAGTGTGACTAATATTAGACCCCACTCAAGGGGTAAAGCAAACTGTGGCTAGCATTAGCATTACTAGCACTAGCCCCTCTTTGCAGATTAACGTCTACAAGTCCGTCCTGAACATGATCACACATCGCTCTGGTCAGTGCACCAGAGTTGTCTGCCACAGCTTAAATTAACTTTAATGTTAAAATGAGACTCTTATAGAAAAACTGTTTCAGGATAGACTGCAGCCTGGCTGTGTACTTCAGGGTCACTTCAGTTTGACTTACATCATTAGATTTTCCTTTTGGTTTGAGGCAGTGTGGAAGCCCCGGGAACTGACGTAGCAAGCTAATGAAGAGTTAATGGACTTCAAATTATCTGCAATCTGGTGAAGTCCTTAAGTCTGCCCCCAGCATACAGAGTCTGGATTAATGGACAACCCCAAAACCATGAGGCATAAATATAATCTGATTGAAGTAAAACCAGATTAAGATTAGTTAGTTTAGATTGGATCACTCACCTCCTGAAGCAGATCAGAGAATCCCATCTCCCTCCTCAGGCGACTGTGACACTTTTATTCTGATTTTTTTTTTTTACTAAAACTGATGATTAGCTAAATTATCTGGTTCATCTTTTCAGCTCCTCTTTATTCCCTTAAAACAAATAACAATGAATAATGGAATGAATAAATATGACAGTGGAAACAGAGGGATGGTTTTCTGGTTAAGTCCCGCTCCAGCAGAAAGAACCTGAAATTAAATAGAAAATATCATCATTAGATTTTTTTTCTTTTAGAAGAACAAAGTTTAACAGCCTCTTCAAAACTTTCCAGACCTCTCCAAAGATTTCCAAACTTAATGTCCTGTAAGTTAGTCCCCCATGAAACACTGACTCCTCAGCAGGACCTTAAAATGTCTCAGCCTATAATAACATATATGTAAACCAGTTCAACATCAGAAGGTCCCTGTATCTCCAGCCCAGCTCTAAAACCACCGCAACATAAACTCGGTGTTTGGCTTAAAGGTGAAAAATGTGTTTCCAGTCTGCTGAGAGTTATTAAAGGATTACTGAAAGTTAAAGTCCACTAAAACAAAACAAACCAGAGAGGATTTACTCTGAAAATCAAAGAAACGTACTCACTGTGAGCAGATCTGACCGGCGACTGGAGGTCAGAAGGACAGATGGACTAGTGGACGACGGACAGGGGGACGAGTGTCAGAGAGAGAGGGATGGAGAGCATTAATGAGTGACAGACGAAGAATGTCAGCGGGCAGAGGAACACATGTAACATCAACCATCTCCTGTTTGTACCCAACAATCATTGTTAAAGTTAATCCCTCTGTCCGTCCGTCTGTCTGCATGCAGGGCCAGTTTCAGACATTTGGACACCCAGGGCAAAGATCAGTAAAAGCCCCCCCCCCCCCCCCCTTCACTCTGCATGTATTTTACTCAAGTCAACACATTCAGACTGAAGCTTAGACATCAATGAAATGAAGCCAGTGCTGCAGTGCCAAACCCTGTAGTTCCTGGAGCGTCCACTAGAGGCCGTCGTAACCCTGCAGTTCCTCTGGTCCATCAAACAGCTTCAGTCTGAATATTTTGTCTGTGAAGGTTCTCCCTGTACAGTGTGAGTTTATTTTATCTCTCCTGTTTATTTTTGTTAAGCCTTCCTGGTTTTATAGTTTGGGACATGATTGACATTGATACAAGCCCATGCAGGATGGCTGCATCCATGGACTGTCTTCAGTGTTGTTCCTAAAGCCTCCTTATATTTTCCAAAACATTGAGCATTCCACTTAGCTTAACGCAACTCCTATTTTACTTTGCAGGCAGCCTCTAGTGGACACTCAGGGAACTGCAGACTTTGGCACTTTAACTACAAGGGTATGAACACATGATGGCCACCATTCTGTCCTGTATCAATTCAGCACGTCAGTTTGCACATTGTCCAGAATTAACGCAAAGCATTGCTCGGTGCAGTCTACGTCCGGGCAACCCAAGATTTCCTGTTTGCTTTTCACAGTAAAAGCATCCCACAGTTTAAGTAAAATCCAGAACAGAAAGTGTTGAAGCAAAAATGTTCAAAGTGTCCATAGATGGTTCAGACTGCTCCAGACCTCCTCAGGCCTCCTCCTGCAGAGTTTGTCCTCCTCGTTTGTTTTCATGTTCTCGCTCCTCGCCGTGCTTTCTCCACAGGACGCCATCCCGCCAAAGTCACAAACAGGCCGGTCAGTGAGGTCACACACCAAGACACCAAACTGGACTTCAGTGGAACCTGACTGAGAGGACACTGCACGTCTCGAAAATGACATACACAGGAAAGTTACACAAGGGTGTGTAAGTATTGGCATGTGAAAGTAAACAATGAACATGTACAGAAAAAAGAAGAAATAAATAGTACAAATATTACAAAAAATGCAATTATAACAATAATAATAATAAGTAAAATAAAACAAAACAAAACAAACAGCCAAAAGCATGAGAGAAAGCAGTGTTTTCAGACCATTCTTAAAAGAACTGTTTCCAAAGACCTCAAGTCAGCAGGCAGTTTGTTCCACAGTTGCACAAAACCAAGATAAGGGATTAAGCCGGGATATCTTAGTTATCCTGGATCAACTAATCCATGATGTGGTTGCACAAAAGTGGGATGGGGGAAGTGGGACATGTTTTGATATATGTTACCATGGAGATTTATTCTGTGGAGCTAGCCTGCTCCAGACCAGGCTAAATTCAGGATTTATTAAATCTCATCATTTTTCTCAGTTACTAGTCCCCACAAATGGAAACCAATATTTATTCCACTGCCCACCGCTCATCGTTATCACATTCAACAAGAATCACCCTCATTATTTAAACTTTTGTGATCATTTATTGCAATGAATTTAGATAAAATTATGATTTTTTTTGACACATCCCATATAAGTTAAAATAAAAATGTGGTGTTTCTTTATTGAATGAGGATAAATCAGAGCAGGTAAACCATCAGCTCCTTTAAAACTGAAGTCACACAGTGCTCAACAAGACAGAAGGCACAGAATCAAAGCATATTATAAAAAACAAAATCTGTGAAAAAAAATTCACCTTCAATATAATCATATTAAAACTAGTTATTACTATTAACTCTTAAAATAGAAAAGCTCCCAGTGATTCAAATGTTAAGGTACAGTTATTGGATAGTGTAAATGTATGCTTTATGTTAGCATATGTAAATCGCTGATAGAGAAGGGCATCATATAAAATCTCGCCTTGGGCCCCACATTGGACATGCCAGATGGACAGTTTCACTTGGAAATATTTCAGTAATCCATCTGGGAAGGAGCCGTTTGAAAATGTTTTCAGGGACAGAACCTTCAAAAACAACAGCAGCTTGTGATTGGACCATCGTTAGGCCACTTCCTTTCCTTTCCCGGGAATCGAACTCATGATTCCGAGGCAAGAGGCAGTGACAGTGCCGCTGAGCCACAATGAGCACGGTTAACAATAGCTAACGGCCGTTTGCTCAAACTACCTGAAGACTATCATTTCACATTAAATCATACCACACAGATGTATCATTTAACACTTATATGTGACACGAACCTCGCCAGACAATCCATACCAAGTTTTCCCGGTAAGCTTCTGAGGAGAGCATATTTCTCCAAGTATCACTGAGTAACCATGACGACCACAGACTGACCGGCATGTCCGTGGATTGATTTCCACGTTCTCTCCCAGTTTCTCAGCAGTGATCCCCGGTCTGGAGAAGAGCAAAAACATGACTCTCGTAAGACAAGCTTCAAGTGACGTTCTTTCCTCCTCTTTTAAAGGATAAATTGAGTCCATTTCTGATTAAAAAAAACCCCAGATATTGAGACCGCTTCAGAAGCCACCATTGTTTTCAAACATGCAGTCACGTCGTCACATCTGCTGCTCCTGTAGCTCCCGTCTCTCTTCCCTGATTGGGCCGTTAAGATCTCAGCCGAGTGAAGTTGTTGGACAATGGAGGCTGGCAAGACGGATATGCATGATTTCAGATTGAGGCAGGTCTACCACACTGGGTAGAGACGGCTCTGCATGCACACACAAACTTGTGCACACTTGCATACATATAATCCAGCAGTATGGGGCATGGATCATAAGGAGCAAACATGGATGTTTTAATTTCAGTTTCATGTGCAATTCAACAAATTCATAATCAGGGCACAAGGATGATTTCGGAGACGTTAAGGTCGTTAACCTCCTCACTCGTAGGAGAGCAGGAAACATTATGAGGGACTCCACTCACCCTGCTCACAGACTCTTTGAACTGCTCCCATCCGGCAAGCGCCTCAGAGCCCTGCGGACCAGGACAAGCCGGCACAGGAGCAGTTTCTACCCATCGGCAGTCACCATTCTAAACAGCTCATAGCGACAAAATTAATAAGAGTTGCAACTTTTTAAACAGTTAATAGATGCACTATCACTGCACAGCTGCACTTTCCTCTCTTCAGTTGTAAATATTCCTGGATGCTTGCTTGTATAATCCTGATGCACATTTTTTTTTTACACACACTGTATTTGTTAAGAGTTTTGTACATTTATATTTCTTTATTTTATTTATTTAATCTTATCCTCTATTTTTAAAATTTTACATGTACCTTATTTTTATTTTGTCTCGTTCATTTACGACTGTACTAGAGAGAAAACAACTGCCTAAGTCAAATTCCTTGCATGTGTCGCATACTTGGCAATATAAACCGATTCTGATTCTGATACGCGGCCATGTGGACTTCCTGCTCCGATGGAGAGAAGCACACCGCTCTTGTTGTCATGGTGAATCCGTGATTCTGTGATCGATCGCGGGGTCTGTTAAGGGATCCCGTGCACGCACTGATCCAGGATTGGTTACACCTGGCTTGATGAATCTGTGTGCCCTAATCCTCGCTTGGTCTTTTGTGCAACCAACTAAGCCTGAACCCTCTTGTTTTGGATTCGATGAGCCCGGCTTAGTCATTGATCCTGGATGTCTGAATCCTACTTTTGTGCAACAGGCCCCTGGTCTCTCTCTCCACTCCTGGTTAGATCCAGAACAATAAAGACCAACGATCACATTATTTCTATTATCAAGGGGTTCTGTGATTTATTCATCTGCTGCAAGTGAAACAGTCCAGAGGTCAAAGGTCAGTGCATCACTGTTCACTAATAAAATCTCTGTTAAATCTCCCCTGTCTGTTTGCAGGTGTGAACATTTTCATTATTAGTATTAATTACTGAAGATTTAAAGAATAAAAGTCATGGCCAAGTGTGGGGCTGGTGTCTTGAAAGTAAATGAGTGAGTGACAGCTCCTCCATTTCAAACGTTATGGTTAAAAAACGCTGCTAAATTAAGTCATTAAATAGGACCTCTCCGACCTGTTAAACCGAAATACTCATTAAATATTATCTAATCATTTAATAATAAATACTCTTCACCATTTCATTGTAGCAGAACTACATCCCCATGGAGCCAAACTTCTCAAAATCCTCCGTTTATCTAAAACAGAAACTTGATAAAAACTGGACTCCTCAGTCATGAATTTTTTTCCACAGGTTTCATTTATGTGAGCCTGATCCTGGACTCTGAGGCCATTTCAGAGCCTGATCCTGGACTCTCTGAGACTCATTTCAGATCTATTTCTTTTAAAATTAAATCCTAACCCATCACTATGTGTAAATATGTACTGTTGAGTCATGCTGATCCAGAAATCCTGGTGATGAATCTTTAACTTAAACAAAGTTAAACTCTGTAATGATTCTCTACTGCTGTTAACACACTGTGCTGTGATTGGCTGACAGGCTGCGACATCACAGCAAGCCGTCTGTGAATGAAATCTGACTCAAGGACGACTTCCAGACTTTCTCTGGATTCCATCAAAAACGATTAAAAAAAAACATTCAAAAACATTTTAAAAAGTTTGTTTTAAAGATCAGATTCTAACTTATCATAAACTAAATGATATGGATGGATCCATTCTTACTTTTAAATGTTTGGTTTCATGTGAGTTCACCACATATCTGCACTGAAGTCTCCTCTGACTGGTCTGCCCGGCACTAAATATTTTTTTACTCCATAGTTTGATAGAATATTCATAAATAAACAGACCCAGCAGAAGCCTGAGGAGCAGACTGATCATATTTAGCTTAAACACACACACACACACACATTTACCTGATTAAAAAAAAAACTTTTCAAATTTTCAGTCTGATGTTTATTTACAGAGGTCAACAATTGTCCATGAAAGCATGATGTGTTCACTGACACTTTAATTTTAGGACAAACAAGCACCAAAATGTGGACTCATAAATATACATATGCACATACACACAGACACATGATGCCTTCACTGACCTCTGCAGACGTGGGGTAAATCTTTATGTACAAAAATGTAAAAATTCATGTAGTTAATAAAAAAATGAAGAGTGCAGCTAAAATCTAAAATTCACTCTGCTCAATGATAAAATTATTCACACACAGAGGGGCCCACGCCGACATCATCAGCTGTGATTGGTCAATGAGGTTTCAGAGCGAGGCAAGGAAGTCACGAACCTGCAGGACCATGAACACATCACCATTAGACAAAGACAGGAGGCAGGTGAGATCATCCCATAGGTCAAATATCTGCACCAAGGTACATTTCAAGCACTTTTTAAGGACTATCAAGGTGCATATTTTAAGGTTTCAAGCTTCCTACAGCTGTGGTAATATACCTGTTCATTTATATATGTGTGTGTATATACACACACAAATATCACCATATACATAAATATACATACATACATATATAAATATATATATACACACACACACCCATATATGTGTGTGTGTGTGTGTGTGTGTATATATATATATATATATATATAGGCAACACTACGGATTTTAGAAGACACGGACAAGACAGAGGCAGTGCCTTTACCTCTGTACTTTATAGGGGTGTTTTAACAGATAAAAGGTCAAAGGGCAAACCTTGTCAATGATGACCTCCTGTTTGATGCGATCATTCTTGAAGTCGTCATCGACGTCCAGAATCAGCACGGGGAGATCGTTCAGGTAATCAAAGTCCAGCCTGAAAACAAGAACAAACAGGTTAATGTAAAGCCTGATTATTTTAGACCAACCCTGAACGCATCACTGAGGCTCAGTCCCTAACAGCACGGACTCACTGGTGGGCACTGATGTCCTGCCGTATGGCTCGACTGACGGACATAAACAATCGAGAGGGATGATCGGTTCAACACCCAGCCCCAGTTCATCAATGCTGACATCAGGCTGATCTAAACCTTCTGATCCGGACACCCCTGCTGACATTCACCACAAACCGGAGCGTTACCGCCGCTCTGCCATGAGCCAGCCTGCTGCCACAGACCCTCGGCGAGGGCCTCCTGGTTATTCCAAGGTCAAGGCTACAAACTGAAGGTGATGGAGCTTCTCCATCAGAGCTCCTGCCCAAGGAGACCAGGTGGCAGACTTTTTAAACTCCCCTTTACAGATCTGAATGTGCCGTCTGTCTTATTTATCTCGTCTCTGCGTCTGTCTTATTTATCTCGTCTCTGTGTCTGTCTTTCAGCCCAGCACTCGTCTTTAATAGTTCAGCTCTGTGTTGTCTCTTCATATTTTCTCCTTCATATCAAAGTCCTGATTTATTCTTAATTCATATTTGATCTGATTCCTGCTGCGTTTTTTACTCTCTGGCTATTGACTGAACTTTAATCTGATTTTTAGGCTCCTTCATTGTGTTTGCTCCCGTTTCTGTTGTTGTTGTATTTTGATGAATTTGACCTCATTTTTTAGCTTTTCTGTATTTTTAATATTTTCTTGCTGATTCTCTCTTTATTCTCTTGTGTTCTCCTTGTAGCCTTCGTATCCTCTCATTTTGGTCCTTGTGGTCTCTCGTGTCTCCTCAGTTCCTCTATTTTGTGAAATTTTATGAAATAATGACTGGTTCTTAGTGAACTAGGAGCTCAGTGTTCCAACATCTACAAACGGCAGCTGCTATCACGACTAGAGATTGAGGAGATACAACATGTTAATGCTACGGCAAGAGGGAGCCAGGACGATAGGTCAGACGGGGGAGTGTGTGTGTATATATAATATATATATATATATATATATATATATATATATATATATATATATATATATATCACAGGGACACTGTGATGGAGCCCAGGTACCTGCTGGTCTCAGGTGAGCGTGGCTCACGCCTCCAGTCTCAAAGCTCTGCCCTGATAACATAGTCGCCAAAAGGAAAGCATGCAAGCATTGCAGCCGCCATGCAGGTAGAACGCGACCAGCGCGAAACACAGAGGTCACACAGACACTTTTACCCGGCGCCCGTCTCTGCCGCCGAGACGCAGTTTTCCCACTCTCAGCAGAGGAGGTGGAGTCTCATGGTGCTTTTGTGACTTTCAGCCAAAGGGAGTAAAGTGAGAACAGGTGAGTCCACAGGTGTGGCCCCCGACACCCTCAGTGATCACTCTGACGGAGGACGAAGCAGAAAAGTCCTGCGTCACGAGAGCGAGAGCGTTTCGTCTCCCTGTGTGTGCACGTGGACGCAGACACTCTGTGTTTTTTTTCTCCTAGAAAAGAGCGACTGGTCAGCCCTGCTCTGCTGTGTTCTGAGCACGCTCAGTGCGTACCTCATGCTCCTGTGGTACAGCCAGGCCTCATGTTTGAAGTGCAGC
>JBAMNC010001873.1:572500-656227 GCA_037902135.1 Cetoscarus ocellatus
TGTCTCCATGACAGCATCACACAGCTGCTGAACATCCATGAGGAGAATCTCCTGCTCCACCACATCCCAAAGGGGCTCTACTGGACTGAGATCTGGTGACTGTGGAGGCCCCTGGAGTACAGTGAAGAAACCAGTGTGAGATGATCTGAGCTCTGAGACATGGAGCTGCTGAAGTCTCCATCAGAAGATGGTCCACTGTGGTCATAAAGGGATGGACATGGTCAGCAACAATCCTCAGGTAGGCTGTGGGGTTTGAACCATGCTCAGGTGGGACCAAGGGGCCCAGCAGCAGCAGCCTGAACCGCTGATCCAAGGCAGGATGGATCCATGCTTTATGATGTTCACACCAAACTCTGAGCCTACATCTGAATGTGGAGCAGAGATCCAGACTCATCAGACCAAGAGACAGACACCTTTACAGTCTTCTGTGGTCCAGTTTTGGAGAGTCAGACCCTCAGTTTCTGTTCTCAGCTGACAGGAGTGGACCCTGCTTTGGTCTCTCTGCTTCAGCGTTGGATGTATTGTGTGTTCAGAGATGATCTTCTTGAGTTCCTGTTGTCTTTCTATCATTTCCAACCACTTTGACCTCTGGCATCAACAAGGCATTTTGATCCAGAGAACTGCTGCTCACTGGATATTTTCTCCTCTTCAGACCATCCTCTGGAGATGATTGTGTAAAGATCCCAATAGATCAGCAGTTTCTGAAGCATCAACAACCCTGACATGTTCAAAGTCTTAAAAATCAACTTTCTTCTCCATCCTGATGCTTGTTTGATCTTCAGCAGGTTATCTAGACCATGTCTTCATGCCTAAATGCACTGAGTGGCTGCCATGTGATTGCCTGGTTAGCTGCTTGAGTTAATGAGCAGTTTAACAGGTGTACCTAATGAAGTGGCAGGTGTGTAAACTTTAATAGTGTGTGTACAGTGTCACTGTAGCCCGAGGGGTCAGTGACATCACTGTCACACTCTAGGATTGTGGGTAATGTAGTTCTCTCCTTCAGAAGGTTGATGGACATGTTCTTCAAATGGTGCTGTGTCACACAAATGCATGGCTGCTGTAGGTGGTCATGATCTTCATCATCATCATTGTTTGTTTCAGGTTCATCCTGCAGTCTAAGGAGGAGATCAACAATCAGCTGATGGACAAACAGAAAACAGCTGATGAGAAGATCAAAGAGTTAGAGGTACAAAGACCCTTAAACCCCCAACCTCCTGCTCCATCCTCATAGTCTAGCAGCTCCAAGCTCTCCAATCAAACTGCTTTTCCCCGCCCGCCTGAGTGTTTCTGAAGCACAGGCTCCGCCCACTTTACTCCACCTCAGATTATCTCCTCATCTTCAAAGCCAATTTTCTGATGGTCTTACCTGACGGTCTTACAGTTGTGTTCAAAATAATAGCAGTCCCACATCACTATCAAGATAAATCACTGTTTTTGTTTGAATTTCAACTTCTACACTGCAAGTAAGTTTCTAGAAGGTTTAGTAAAGGTATAGAAAACCAACAGACCCAACAGGCATGACGTGCATGCTGCTGATTCTGTGAAACTGAATCATTAACTGAAAGGGGCGTGTTCAAAAAAATAGCAGAGCTGAGTTAAATTAGTGAGGTAATTGATTGTGTGAAAAAAATAGGTGTTAAACAGGGGGACCCTGATTTAAGGATCAAGGCAACTAAGGCTGCATATGCTGGCTGTGCATTTGTCCTCGAAAAACAGAGTAAAATGGGTCGTTCAAGACATTGTTCAGAAGAAGAGCGTTCTTTGAATAAGAAGTTAATAAAAGAGGGGAAAACCTATAAAGAAGTTCAGAAAATGATGGGCTGTTCAGCTAAAATATCAAATGCTTTAAAGTGGCAGCCAAAACCAGAAAGGGGAGGAAGACAAAGAAAAACGACTATTGGAATGGATCGGAGGATAACCAAAATGGCAAAGGCTCAGCCAATGATCAGCTCCAGGAGGATCAGAGAAGATCTAAGGTTGCCTGTGAGTACTGTAACAATCAGACCACGTCTATGTGAAGCCAAGCTACCAGCAAGAAGCCCCCGCAAAGTCCCATTGTTAAAAAAAGGACATGTGCTGAAGCCGATACAATCTGCCAAAGAACACATTGACTGGCCTAAAAAGAAATGGCTCAATATTTTGTGGACTGATGAGAGTAAGATTGTTCTTTTTGGGTCTAAGGGCCACAGACAGTTTGTCAGACGACCTGAAAACACTGAATTCAAGCCACAGTACACAGTGAAGACAGCGAAGCATGGTGGTGCAAGCATCATGATATGGGGATGTTTCTCCTACTATGGTGTTGGTCCTATTTATGACATACCAGGGATCATGGATCAGTTTGAGTACATCAGAATACTGGAAGAAGTCATGTTGCCGTATGCTCAAGAGGAAATGCCCTTGAAATGGGTGTTTCAACAAGACAATGACCCCAAACACACCAGCAAGTGAGCAAAATCATGGTTCCAGACAAACAAAATTCAAGTAATGGAGTGGCCAGCACAATCCCCGGACCTTAATCCCATAGAAAACTTGTGGGCTGACATAAAAAATGCTGTTCATGAGGCAAAACCAAGAAATGCAGAGCAATTGTGGAACGTAGTACAATTGTCCTGGGCATCAATACCTGTTGACCGGTGCCAGAAGTTGGTAGGCTCCATGCACCACAGATGTGAAGCAGTTATCAGAAACCGTGGTTATGCAACTAAATATTAGTTTATGATTCTCAGGAAAGTTGCATCATCAAGCAATTCTTAGTTTATACACTACATTTTTGAGTTTGTAAATAAAGATATCAACACTGCTATTTTTTTTAACATTATATTTCTTGACTTTCTGTAAAATATTATCAAATTCAATTACTTTTTCCAATTTCCGTGCTTTAAAATAGAATGTGCAGTGTCTCCAATGCATTTGTGTGCATTAAAATAAAATTTATTCGAAGAATTATGAGGTTTACTCTTTAAACACACTGCTATTATTATGAACATAACTGTACCTGATGGTCTTACCTGACGGTCCTACCTGATGGTATGATGGTCTTCCCTGGTTCCCGTGTGGTGTGCTGTGTGTTCTGGTCTTAGAAGAGGATCAGGACCAGCAGAAAATCAAACATGTCCAGTATTTCTGATCATGAGTCCTTGTCTGTGGACCCTCTCTGCTCATAAATCTGTGAAGACTCTAAAACTCTTCACGAGTGTACCTGGACTAATGTTTTACCCTGTTTGTCATTTCCAGCAGAAGAAGGTGTACCTTGAACGCAGCGTGAAGGAGGCCGAGGACAACATCAGGGAGATGCTGCTGAGCCGGAGAGCGCAGTGATCTGCAGCGTCAGCTGTTTTTGATGTATTTATATTTCTGTCTGTTCTTATTAAAATGATCGACCCTCTCTCTTTGTGGTCCTTCAGGTCCGCTTAGATCTGGATCAAATGTTTCAGAGGACCTCCTCTGGTCCAGCCTCAAGACCATCACCAGAACACTGAGATAGGATCAGGAATTAAAAACACAAATTTATTATCTGAACAAACACAAACATCCAGATGTCCTCTCTAGGCTTCCAAACTCATGTTCAGGCTCTAGTTTCTTCTCTCAAGCCCAATTCACAGTTCAGCAGTATTTACGATATTTACGTCCAGAGACACACTCGCATTAAATCCATGAGGCCCAAACATCTGTGTCAGTTCATGCTGTGATTCGGCTCGGATGTGCGTGATTATACACGTTACTGCTTCTGGAGACGGAAAACGGAGAGGGGATCAACATGCACCAACCCATCCAGCCTCCAGGGCGTTCGCAGTGGAGCCGAAACTTCACAGAGAGGGAAATGTCACGCTGTGAAATGGCAGCATGCGTTTGCTTCAGGTTCACATTCATGACCCTCCAGTTTGAAACTGCTGTTTACGTGCTGCTTCTCCAGAACAAGAATCAGCAAGTGCTCTGAAGAAGAGCTCCGAGAGTACAAACCAAGGTGTTCTGACACTACCTGCCCTATGTCGGTGTTGACAAATTCTTTAAAAGAGTCCCGGAGAGGCATCTGGATTTGGATCACCACCAAAACAGTGTTCAGCTGGATCATCTGATCCTGCAGCTCGTGACCTCCAGGCTCGTGTCTGAGCAAAAGAAAAATAAACTAATATAAACTACTGAGTCAACCAAGGACAGATTTCAGCCTGCAGCTGAGGTTTGCAATTTCTGCCAGCAGATGGCAGCAAACCCCAATTCTTGACATTAGGATCATTACGGTAACCCCGGGGTCTAAACAATGAACTATTATATGAGCGATATTAGGATCATTACGGTAATCCCAAGGTCTAAACAATGAACTGATGTATTATTGATACTAGGATCATTAAGGTAACCCCAGGGTCTAAACAATGAACTGATGTATCATTGATATTAGGTTCATTTTGGTAACCCCGGGTTGTAAACAATAACGTGATGTATCAGTGATATTAGAATAGTTACGGTAATCCCAAGGTCTAAACAATGAATTGATGTATTATTGATATTACTAATGTATTATTAAGATTATGATCGTTACGGTAACCCCAGGGTCTAAACAATGAACTATTATTTGAGCAATATTAGGATCATTACGGTAATCCCAAGGTCTAAACAATGAATTGATGTATTATTGATACTAGGATCATTAAGGTAACCCCGGGGTCTAAACAATGAACTGATGTATCATTAATATTAGGCTCATTATGGTAACCCCGGGTTGTAAACAATAACGTGATGTATCAGTGATATTAGAATAGTTACGGGAATCCCAAGGTATAAACAATGACCTAATGTTTTATTGATATTAGGATCATTACGGTAACCCCAGGGTCTAAACAATGAACTAATGTATTAATAATACTAGCATCATTACAGTAACCCCAGGGTCTGAACAATGAACTAATGTATAAATGATATTAGGATCATTACCCCAGGGTCTAAACAATTAGTGTATTATAGATATTAGGATCATTATGGTAACCCCAGGGTCTAAACAATAAACTGATGTATTAATGGTATTGGGATCATTATGGTAACCCTGGGGTCTTTTATGACAGCTCTTGGATGCTAATGATTTATTCTTATTTTAATTGATTAACATAATCGAGAGTGGATGTCCTCCTGTTCAGCTTTCTGACTAATTGCCAGCTGTTCATCTATTGTTTCCATGGAGACCAGATTTCAGAGGTAAACAGATGTTTGGTGATAAAAAAAAGTCAAACACATTTAACACGTCCATCCACTTTTATATAGAAGCACATGTCATAGCTCTGCATAGATATATACATGTAGATGCTGCCTTCAGGCTTCTGATATGCAGACTGACCCACAGTTAGCCCCCTGCTAACATCCAAGATGGCTGACATGCAGACATCTTTTTTCAGTGGAAAGCAGCGCCCCCTACACCATCCACAAGGACGTGACAGCCACGCTGCAGCACTGATGACATCACAGCAGCACTGATGACATCACGTGTTGTTGTTGTTGGGGTTCTGGACAAAGTTGATGGAGTACGAGCCTGTGCTGGTGTCCTGGTTCACCTGGAAGTTGTTTGTTGAAAGTCCAAATGGCCTAAGGACCAGATTCCCCAGATCCTTTAGTTTACCTGACAGACAGGAAGTCAGACCCTTTCAGAATAAAACTCAGTTTCAATGTAAACAGATGTTTGTTAATATTAGTTATTGATCAGTGGAGCAGCTCAAACTTTGAACTGATTCTTTAATGTGGTGCGTTCAGGTGTAGTACGTACTCATCATCTCTTCCTTTAACTTCTCGTTCCTCTCCTGGATCTGCCTGGGTAACCTCTGACGAAACAGACACACAGTCAGCAGGTCTGGTTTTTCAGGACCCAGTACCACCGAAGACCACACATGGTTAAAGAGCTCAAAGTCCTCAGAGCTCAAACACCTCCAACTTTAAGCCTTTTACACACAAAACCTCAACATTTCCAATAAAATACCAGGTTACCTTCAAGAACACTCCCTTTCTCACTTGTCTCTAAATTGTCCCTCAATTGTCCCCGGGGTTTAAACCTGCTGCTTGTCTTCAGATAACACATCACAAACTGGTGTTTCAGTCAGGCTGATGGATCTGTCAAAGCAGTCAGTGAACTCACCACTTGGTCAGTGAACTCACCATGCAGGCATGCCTTGCAGTGGTGCAGTTGTGGTCGAGGTCTAGAACCTTCTTGTAGTCCTCCAGAGCCTCGTCCAGCTTCTCTGTCTGCTCGAATAGCTCTGCCCTCCTCAGCAGCGCTCTGACATAGTCTGGATTCAGCTGTATCGCTATGGTAAAGAGAAGACCAGTGAGCCCACTGGCCAATCAGTGACAAGGGTTAAAATGACATCATCACTTACCTTTGTTGCAGTCCGAGATTGCCTGGTCCCTCAGATCCTGGTGGGAAATATACTCTGTTAGCATTCAAGTAACGTGAGCTTTCTGTTACAATAATGTGGTCCACGTCATGTAGACATGTTAAGGGTACAATGTGGACATTTGAAGGGTATAATGTAGACATGTTAAGGGTATAATGTGGACATATTAAGGCCATAATGTAGACATGTTAAGGCCATAATGTAGACATGTTAAGGGTAAAATGTGGACATATTAAGGCCATAATGTAGACATGTTAAGTGTATAATGTGGACATGTTAAGTGTATAATGTGGACATATTAAGGCCATAATGTAGACATGTTAAGGGTACAATGTGGACATATTAGGGGAATAATGTGGACATGTTAAGGGTATAATGTGGACATATTAGGGGAATAATGTAGACATGTTAAGGGTATAATGTGGACATATTAAGGCCATAATGTAGACATGTTAAGGGTACAATGTGGACATGTTAAGGGTATAATGTGGACATGTAAAGGGTATAATGTGGACATATTAGGGGAATAATGTAGACATGTTAAGGGTAAAATGTGGACATTTTAGGGCCAGGTGGGCATGGAGGGTCCATGCTGTGGGCATGTAGTTAGCATTGTTAGCTTGTAGTCAGCGTCTTGGTTACCAGGTGCAGTCTGGCTGCAGCTCTGTTGGAGAACAGCACGGCTCGTTCTCTGCTGAAACAGATGGGACATAAACTCATGGCCTCCGTGTAGCTCTGCTCCGCCTCCTTCCAGTCTGCAGGAACACAAGGTCACTCTGGATCAGACTGGTTTGTACTGGTCACATCTGTTTACCGGTTAAACTGGTTTAAACTGGTGTGATGAATGGTCACTCACCTCCAGATTTAAAATGAGCGTTTCCTCGGTCTTTCAGGCTCAAACTCTGCTGCCGTCGGCTCTGAAACAGAAATCAAACTGAAAACTAAACTCTTATTTTAAAGTGACGCAGCTGAACTCTGAAGCTGTTTGGACCTGAAGCTGCATTTTTAATAAGCTGTAGATCAATAACCTATAACCTTATCAACACTGCTATCAAGTCTCAGGCCTTCCGTTTTATCACACCGCTGGAGCACAAACATCTGGCCAGAAACAAGCTCTGAGGAACAGGCCAGACCTCCTCCTCATCTGCTCTGACAACTTTCACTGAAGACCCTCTGGTTAAAATATTGACCCAGGGTCCAAGTCAGTGCAGGAGTACCAGTCAATGACTCAGTGTAACAAGTGCTCATCAGGTTATGGGGTGTTCAAAGTCTGCTTGGAAAAATGACGATCACATGAACGCTAAAACCGTCATCAGGATGGGTTCAAACGTTAGACCTAGAAAAAGAAACCTTGGTGAGTATCGTGAACAAACGCAGTGTTTGTGGACTGTGTTTGTTTTTATTGGTCAGGACTAGGGCCCGACCGATATATCGGCCGATTTTAGCCCTTTTCAAAGGATTCAACATTGGCCAGAGTTTTGCCGATATAATGCCGAAATATTCTTAATTTCTCATAAAACAGTAAACACTGTTCAGTAGGGGTGGACAGAAATATCGATTCAGCAATGCATTGCAATTAATCCCCTCCCAATTCAATATCAATTCAGCAAATCCTCTGAATCGATTCACCTCCTGGCCAGTGGGGGGCACTGTGCACCTTCTCACCTTCTCGGCTGCCGCCAGTTGCAGAAGAAGACATGCTTGCAGAGTGATAGGACTGAGAGCTGAGCATGATCAACTGCGGTTTATCAGTATTTTCTGTGTAAATAATGTAAAATATTAAACACAACAGCATTAGTATCATTCTGGAGTGTTTTCTTTTCGTTCTTTTGCCGTATTTTCTCTGTGTTTTGCAGTATTTCCAACGTATTTTCCACGTGTTTTATCACCTTTTTTACCGTTTATCGTCTTTTAGATCATAGTTATTTTTTATGGATTCCATAAATAGTAATTTTAGAAATATTGGAGGATGAAGTGTTGAGATCTGTCTTCAGCTGGACAGGAACTGCTTCAGGGACTACAATCAGTAAAAAAACGCCTGGACATGGTCTAATATAACAGGCTGTAACATGGACACTAAATGCTGTAGGCAAACAAAACGTTTGAGTTTATGTAAAATAGGTGAAGTTTATTTTTGGTCATCTCACAAAATTTCTACATGTTCATTTATTGTTTATGAAGATAATCCTGATGAAAATTCAAAGCCATTTTTATTCTTTTCCTGTAATTACACACTGTTTTCACCATTTATAACATAATAATGACAAATACGTCAAAAAAGGGTGAAATAATGTATTCAAAGGACAATTCCTGACACATTTACTGACAAAAAAGACCAGGTGGACATTTATAATTATAGTTTTAACTGTCGTGTTTTTTACTTTTGTACACCATATGCACAATAAAGTTATTACGGTGCAGATTTTTATTTTCAGATGTTTACTCAAAAACATGAGGTGACATACCACATATGTTCACATTGGCATCAAAATAAAAAAAAGTCAAAAACTGTCAACAGGTACTCTGATTTTTTGTGTATTTCTACTTCTTACTGAATTGATACTGAATCGAATCGCCACCTAAAGAATCGAAATTGAATCGAATCGTGAAGTTCTTAACAATGCCCAGCCCTACTGTTCGGCATCCAGGCTGCGCAGAATGATGACGTTGCGAAAGATGGCGGCGCGTTGTTAAAGCGGCTCTGAGCTTTGCTGTGTGTATGGATGATGGAGTGTATGGGGCAAAACTCACCTACAGTCACACAGAGCTGCTGAATGTTGTTTTTGCCTGCAAGTCCAACATAACGACCGACTTTCAGCGCTCGCACAGTATACCTCCGGACATAGCTAGAGCACCGGGCTCTCTGCTCGGCTACAGAAGCAGCCGCCAGACCGACACTGACGAGCTGACCAATACCAGATCTGTCATTTACAAAACTGACGAACTGGACCTTCTGATGGCAGAGGATCGGTTTATTTATGACTGTTCTGTGATGATTATAACAGAAACCTAGCTTCACCTGCTTGTCCCCGACGCTGCAGTTGAGCTAACTAGCTAGCTAGCTAACTATGCTAGCATTAGCATTGCTCCTTCGGAGCTGTTTGACGTCATCGGGGAGAGTCTTCGTCATAGCTGGGAACTTTAATTAGGCCTGTCTAAAGAAGTTTGTGCAATATGTGCAGTGTCCCACAAAATATTCTGATTTCCTCACACATATTACCTCTTTTTTACAATAAAAAAGTGGTTCTACCTGCACTAAAACCTACTGCTGATGCACTAATGAGGACTCTGGGACTGAAAGGCAGATGTGGCAGGACAAGAGTTCAGAATTCATCTATATATTTACATTTTAAATAAGGTTATTTATTTCATTTTGCAGGAATTGACTGCAGTTTTGCCAACTATTTTATTTTGTATTTGAAAGTTCTTTGCTCTTGAAAGTTGCAGAGGAGAAAAATAAAAGAGGCTTATGAAAAGAATGTTGTTACTTTCCTCTCACAATGACCTATAACCTACCTTCTTATTATTTTCATCAACAAGAAGTACAAGATAAAGAGTGACTCTTTTTAAGGTTTTATAATTAATTTCCCAGAGGTTTAATGCTTTGCATGTTTTTGTACTTGAAAATTCCTCTCTGTTGTAAAGTTAAACAAATAATTGGTGACAAGTATTGTAAAATGGTAAAATGTTCTGCCTGTAATTCATATATTCATTGTTGTAAGTGTTTTTGGACCATGTTTTTTTTAATTAATTTTATATTTTTTAAAATTAATCGGCAGATTAATCGTAAACAGTATTTTTTTCTTCCAAATATCAGCATCGGCTTCAAAAAATCCATATCGGTCGGGCCCTAGTCGGGACTAAGATCATTGAAGAGTAGGGATGCACCACATTGTTTTTTTTTTAGCTATCACATATGCTGATATTTACTAACTTGTTTTGGATGAGGCTTATACTGACACACGAAACATCTACAAACACTGATTTAATCCAGCCTGCTTACTGGAGTTGAACTTTTAAATGATTATATAGATATGGAGAAACAGCACAAACTTAATGCTGACATATAAAGATACCAATAATACTGATAATACCATGAACCCCTGTTCAGCAGGATCAATCATCTTCATGGATACTGATACCCTCACAGACACTCCAGCTTGATATGAGAAAAACATGCAAAGTGCATCAACATTTTTGAATATTGTGATCCATTAACAAAAACACAGAGTGGCCATCAGCCAGAGTCTCATACTCCTGCCGCTGAAACATGATTCCTCTGAATCTTGAAGGCATCTCAGACTTTCTCTTCACCGGGGTTAATAAATCTAAAGAAGCTCCAACAGACTGTTACACCACTATACTGTGCTTGTCCTCATGAACAAAGTGTTTTCCTAAGCTGCTGTGATAAATTCAGACTGTAGGGATGTGCTATTGTGGACGCTGAAGTCATGAATAACAGCACAGCCCTCTTCCTGACAAATCGGAGTCCTCCAGCATCACTACCTCTGTCGATGAGAGACAACGCCTTAAAACTGAACTGATATCAGCTTTGTCCAAATGTTAAAAAGCTTTTAGTCTATTTTTACTGTTCTGTATATTTTTAATCTCAGTACTTTTATGTATTAACCTCATGGAGACAGTTTTTACACCTCCTTCAGTCATTTTTCCCACCTAGGGTTGCAAAATTCTGGGAATTTATAGTTAGACACTTTCCTTGGCAATTCACAGAAATTCATGGGAATAAACCTGGAATTTACAAATTAAAAATTGGCCCTTAACGGGAATTTTAAATATCCAGAACCCACACATGCACAGGGAGAACATGCAAACTCCACACAAAAAGGCCCTGATCAACACGGGAATCGAACCAGCAACCTTCTTGCTGTGAGACAAATGCACTACCTGCTGCCGCCCCGGACTTTAAACATAGCTGGGAAAATATATTTGACCTTAAATTTCACCAAAAAAAAAAAAAAAAAAAAAAAAAGAAATCAGATTTCACACACTTTAGAATATCTCCGCTGTTCCTCAGTCACTGCTGACTGCAGAGGCCACGCCCCCTACATGCACGTGCACAGGTGATTTCTAACACTGGACTATTGAGGACACATATCTCAGTCCATGGACATTAAGAGAAATAAATTTGTTAAAAGTAGATTTTTTTTTAATGTATTAGCCCAAACCCCTGGATGTCTGCCCATGCCAAAAGTAGTTTATATTTGTGTTTGGATATGAAACAGTTTATTAAATTACCCCAAATTTAATCCCTATAAAATCACATAATCCCGGTGAAAAGTTTCTGCCCCTTTGCAGCCCTATTCCCCCATGGAGCATGTGAACAAACGCTAGTGTCTGCTGTTCTCCGTGTCCTCAGGTGAAAGATTTTACTGTTAAAGCCAAAACAAGAGATGCCATATTCAGACATTGTTTCTGTTGTTGTCATGGTTACAGCATGAGGTTAAGGGGGAGGCGGGGCTATAACATCATCATTTCTGAAGCTATCTGTAGTCGTTGTCCAGCATTTTCAGATTTATCTGCTCTGCGACCCGTTTTCAAAAACACGCCATCTCCGTGTGGACCAAACGCCAATACGATTAAAAACTTGTGCAGATATGCCTGCGTTTGTCTCTGTGTGCATAAACTCTGGATTAATTTAGCGAGCAGCAGGACTCACGCCACAGTTCAGCAGCTCTTTGTTGGGTCTGTCTGAGCAGGCGAGGAGGACGTCTGTCTGGCTGCAGATAATCTCAGGTGTGCTCTTACCTTTCAGACCTGAAACAACGTCTCCCTCCTCTGGGGAGGACGATGATGATTTTGATTTGATGGATGATTCAGAAACATGAACAAGCTTTAAAGCAAAAACTCTTCATGTTCCGTCTGTCTGAGGAAAACGATCTGAGGAAACCTTAAAGGGACAGTCCATTTTTTTTTCAGTGTGGTTGTGAGGTACATGAACCTGTGCCACAGCGTCACAGCTCAGGTCTGTCTCTGTTCAGAGACCTCAGGACAGGACTTTTGCTGTCCATGGGGCCAAACTGATTAAAAGAACTGTGGGAGAAACAGCGTGGGGTCATCACACCAAACAGTTTGTTCACATCCACCTTCTTCTGCACCACACTGATCCTAGGCTGTGCCGTGTCTCAAAATAGTGCCCGATCAAACAACACTCACACAACTACACTGCAAAAACACACACTGTTCCCTTTGGTTCATTTCCTCAGAGCATTCAGGCCTCAGCTGTTTTCAGACTTTCAGGCGTGACCACACTGATGAATGTTTGAGCGGCAGAAGAAATGATGCTCTTATCAATGGTAAGTACCAAGGTCAAGTATTTCAGGTTTTGGATTTGAATGCAGAACGTGGTCCAAATGGACAAAGATCTCATCCCTACACCTGCACCCTCAGGTCAACAGCTGTTACCTCCTTCTCCTCCTCCGTCAGCTCCTTCTCCACCTCCCTGAGGTAGTCATCATCAAACTCCACCTCCTTCAGCTCTGAGTCTGACTGGTCCTGCAGCTCCTGGTCCTGCAGATCCTGGTCCTGCAGACCCTGGTCAGGTTCCTCCCTCTGCAGCCTGTCTTTAGGCTCTTTCTCCCTCAGTTTGTTGTCCTCCAGCACATTGTCCATCTGTCTGTCCCTCTGCTCGTCCCCCTGTCCTCCCCCCTTCCTCTGTCCCCTGTCCATCAGTCTGTCAGGGTTGGCGTCTCCTCCTCTCAGGTCAGGGCTGATCTCCTGGCAGTCGTAGAAGTCCTCCTCCTCCTCCTCCTCCTCCTCCCCCTCTCTGGTGGTTCTGCGGCTCATGATGAAGGTCTGGGACACAGAGGAACATCAAAAGGTCAAACTTCAGACAAAACCAAACAGATTTAGCTCAGCGTCAGTCCTCTGTCCTGCTCTATCAGCTGTAAGTGAGTTTGATCTTCAGGCTTATTTTGAAGACACTCTGAACCCTTTAGAAGTTCTTTCTGAACCTGTCCCCCATGGAGACCGGGGGCCTAGAGCAGCAGTGTCCTGGTTTCTTTAAAAAAGGGCCATGTGAGGAATGAGGGGGACGGGACCTCTTGATAGACCTCAACCACAGCTCAGGACATGGGGGGGTTTCTGGGGGTCCTGGTCTTCATCTATCAGTCCATGTTCTCTCCAGCTGCAGGCTGTTCAAACATGGACTGAGGGCCACGGCTGGCTCCGGGACACAGCTTGGACACCACAGGTTAAGAGGGAGACGTCCAAACCTGAGAAGACCAATAAGGGGTCAGCTTTTCTCTGACGGTCCAGGTTCAGCTGATCAATCTGATCATCGTCTGTCTTCAGGCAGGACTGTCTGTCAAAGCTCCAAGCCTGAGCGATTGAGCTCGCTCTGCAGAAGCACTGACCAATCAGAGTCCTTTAAGGAGGAAGAGGCGGAGCTACTACGAGTTGTACTCGTATTCAAAAGAACTTTGTCTCGTTTATTTTCATTTAGTGCTCTTTTCTAAGGCTTCAGTATTTCAGACTGCTCAGGCCATTTTAATACACATGTTTTTAAACCACAGTAATTATGTTTAACCATCACAAGCTTGAAATATATCAGAAAAATCCAAATCGTGATTTTAGCCTTAATATTTCAGATTATTACAATGTGTTTAAAATTCACATTTAAAAGATATTTTCATATTTCAGATACATAATATTGTTTAATTCTTTATTCATATACATGTTTTATTTTAGATAATTTTGAGACGTAGAATATTTCAGATTTAATTGAATCAAGTATATTTCAGATTATTAATATAAATGTGTATTATTACAGATAATACATACAAAAGTTTAATACTTTAGATTACTCATATGAATGTTTTATAATTCAGATGATTACTATTAATATTTTTATTTCAGATTATTAAGATAAATGTTTAATATTTCAGATTATATATAAACGTATTATATATCAGATAATTAATATACGTGTTTAATACTTAAAATAATTCATGTGTTTTGCTGCCATTCTTGGTCAGGTCTCCCTTGGAAAAGAGATCTGCTAATCTCAATGAGACTAACCTGGTGAAAGAAAGGTTAAATAAAACAAAAAAATTCATTTAAATGTTTTGTCGGTGTTAAGGGGCCCCTTTCATTGGTTGGTGCCTTCATTCGTTAACCTGTTTTGATGACTGCAGGTTCTTTGTGATTTATAACCATAACCCTCTATTACCATAACCCTTTATAACCATAACCCTTTATAACCATAATCTTCTATAACACTAACCCCCTATAACCCTAACCCTTTATAACTATAACCCTTCCTCACTTCAGTGTTTAGTCGAAGTCCTCCACGAACGTAACTGAAGAAACTCTCAGATTAATTCCACATGAAATCAGGAGATAATGGAGATAATCTGGAATTGAATCGATGTACACCCAGTATAGCACGGATGAAACAAACAGGTAAATCAATAATCAATGCTCTGATAGATGATTAAAAAACTAAAGACCTTTGATATCAGAGCTAACTGCTAACAGAGCTAAAGCTAAGAGAGCTAACTGCTAACTGTCCTGTCAGACTGTCGGACTCGCAGACTGTGTCAGCTCGCTGATTGGTCACCGACCACTGTGACGTCATTAGTCTGATAGGCAAATACAGATTTGATTGCATTAAGGAGTTTCTAATCACCTGTTCAGTCCGTACCTGCTAACACTAGTTAGCCTGCAAAGTGCACGGTGGTTCCACTTCCGGGATCCGTTTGCCTTCTTCCGTGTTTTTTCAGGTGACCGGGCTCCGCCAGGTGTTCGTAGGACAGGTGACCACGTGATTTAGTGATAAAAGAGACACTTTAACTCAAGAAAGGAATAAAAAACTTCTCTGGAAGTTTCCACAGACGACCTGCAGCTGCCTCTTCTTCTTCTTCTTCTTCTTCTTCTTCTTCTTTTTCTTCTTCTTCTTCTTCTTGAATTTCCGTCAGTTTCGACGCTACTAGGCGTATTACTGCCATCCCCTGGTCGGACTAGGTGTCACAGTCTGGTCTCATATCCTCACATACAGTCCTGTATTTCGCAGGAACTGTAAAATTGCTGTCATAATCTGCTGGTGGTTGTCATGGAGGCCAAATAGAGATTTAATAGAAAATGAATTTAGACCCAAATCTGAAACTGTTTTATACAATTCTCTCCTTTCAACACTATTATAACTACATTCCAGCAGCTGTTTCAGGGTAACCACACTCACAAAGTCCTGAACAATGTTTCCCAATAATGTGCTGTGCATATCATTATTTAAACCACAGTGTCCCAGTCTTAATCTGCATATTTTGACGGAATCTTTTCGTTTTCCTTGATAAAAACAGACTCTTTTAACTTTTGGTTGGAAAGAGAAATAGTGTGTTCTCCTGTTTTCCTTTTCCCTTTCTCTTTGCTATTCATTCTCCACACATTCTTGAATTTTTGCTCTTATCTCAACTCTCCCCATAGGGATCTTCACATCTATTTCTCTTTTCTTAAGAGTTGCTTTTGCTATCAAGCTGCAGCTGCCTCCTCTGTGCGCCCACTTCTTCCTCTGTGGTTTGTCTGCAGTCAGCTGATGTCCCATGACCCCCAGCACCCCCTTTGACTAAAGTGGGAACCTCAATGGACCTCCACAGAGGTCAGCTGGAACAACACGAGGCCCCGAACCCACTGAATTATCTAACATGAAGCTAATTAAGAGGATTAAAGGAGCTTCACTCAGACATGTTTGTTTTAATTAGACAGTGACAGGAAAAATAAATAAAGGCATATTCTTAATATACTTTCAGCAATACACACACACACACACACATGTACACACACACACCTGTATATATATATGTGTGTGTGTGTGTATATGTGTGTGGTAAACAAATGCACCAACCTTTATCCTTTTGTGAATCAGTACAGTTCAAAGCAATGAAATGGTAAATGCATAACTTTATTTATAAAATATTAAACTCATTTCACCTAAAAAAAAAAACAACAAAAGTTCTTAAAATAATAAAAAAGATGGCCATTGTAAAGAAAGAAGAATTAATGGTAACAGTAAATATTAATCATTATATCATGTCTGTGATTCTATTGACTATCTCAAAAATGAAATTAAATAAAATGTTATCAGACTGAAGTGTTTGATATTTTCCAGATAAAGAAGCAACAATTAAAAATGCACATTTATTTTGTGTTGAAATCTTAGAAGATAAATCAATCAATAAATAAACCCACATTATGATATAACTTGAACATAAATTATGGTTTCTATTCATCACTTCATCTTCTCAGATTTTAACCCAAAAACAATGTGTGTTTTTAACTGTTGCTTATTATTCATGTATTTGTTTGTTTGGTTATTCATTATTCAAATTAAAAAGTGCTCATTGGTCCTAAAGCAGAGTGGGCGGAGCGTCTGGTCTGAGCAATCCAGGAAGTGAAGACGGAGACTCGTGCATAGACGCCTGGTCTCTGAGGACGACCACAGCCCACTCCGAATGATGTCACTCCTGAAGAAACCAATCAGAATAAGTTATTCATACACACTCCCCATAATGACTCTGAGTGTGTATATGTGTGTGTAATAGAAACTGACCAATCACAGACCAGCGCCCATCTTCCTCACACATCAGTGGGCCCCCAGAGTCACCCTGAAAAAAAAAAAACTTAATTGACAAAAAGATTTCCAGACATTAAGCAATGCCTCATTCAGTGTAGGTACATTCTATCTGTCCTTCTCTTCTTTATAACAACCTCAGAGTAATCATGTCTGATTCAGCATGTTCATATTCTATCTATCCTGTTTCTTGTTTATAATGATCTTGTGTCAGTGTCTGTCTGATTCAGCATGTGTACATTCTACGCTGCCTGGCCAAAAAAAAAAAGTTGCCACCACAAAAAAGGTAACTTACTCTAATATTTTGTTGGACCAACTTTAGCTTTTATTACAGCACGCATACGCTGTGGCATTGTTTGAGTAAGCTTCTGCAATGTCACAAGATTTATTTCCATCCAGTGTTGCATTAATTTTTTCATCAAGATCTTGTATTGATGATGGGAGAGTCTGACCGCTGCACAAAGCCTTCTCCAGCACATCCCAAAGATTCTCAATGGGGTTCAGGTCTGGACTCTGTGGGGGCCAATCCATGTGTGAAAATGTCTCATGCTCCCTGAACCACTCTTTCACAATGTGAGTCTGATGAATCCTGGCATTGTCATCTTGGAATAGGGAAGAAAAAATCCATTGATGGAATAACGTGGTCATTCAGTATATTCAGGTAGTCAGCTGACTTCATTCTTTGGGCCATAATGTTGCTGAACCTAGACCTGACCAACTGCAGCAGCCCCAGATCATAGCACTGCCCCCACAGGCTTGGACAGTAGGCACTAGGCATGATGGGTGCATCACTTCACCTGCCTCACTTCTTACCCTGATGCTCCCATCACTCTAAATCTGGACTCATTAGACCACATGACCTTCCTCCAGGACAGTTCTTTATCCAATTTTAGTAGTTTCTGCAGTCTCCTTAGATGTTTTCTCTTCTTGATGCATGCCAATGATTTGACCCTTCTTAAACAGACTAACATCTTTTCCACGAACACAGGATGTGTCTTTGACATGGTTGTTTAGGAAATGAGAAGCTACTCATTGCATCAGCTGGGGTTTAATAACTTGTTGCCAGCTGAAAGATAATGGCCCATGCAGTAATTATCCAATAGGAGGCTCATACCTCTTTGCTTAGTTAAATCCAGGTGGTGACTTTTTTTTTTGGACAGGCAGTGTATCTGCCCTGTCTCTTCTTTATTATGATTTAGTGTGTGTGTGTGTGTGTGTGCTTAACACACGGGGCGTGTGATGCGTCAGTGCAGTAGTGCTGGAGTTAGTTTGTGCTTGTAGTTAGTACATGCTGCATGCTGCAGGAAAAATGCAGAAAACAAAACCGACCTCTATACATGGCCTTCATAGACCTCACCAAAGCTTGTGACTCCGTAAACCGTCAGGCTCTCTGGCTGGTTCTCACCAAAATGGGCTGCACAGATAAGTACATCCGGATTCTGAAACTGCTGCATGACAGCATGTCAGCGACAGTACTCAGTGGTGGCGGAAATGAAACTGATCCCTTTAGATTGACACAGGAGTCAAGCAAGGCTGCGTGATTGCTCCCACCCTGTTCTCCATTTTCATCTCTGCCATCCTCCATCTCACTGGTGTGCACCTCCCACAGGTGTCAGAATCATGTACAGAACTGATGGACAACTTCTTAACATCAACAGATTCAGGGCCAAAAGCAGGACCACCATCACATCCATCATGGAGCTGCAGTATGTGCTCTCGTGGCTCACTCAGAGGAGGACCTGCAGTACATTCTCAGTGCCTTTGCCAAGGCATATACAGCTTGGTCTGGCCCTCAACATAAAGAGACGCAGATTCTCTTCCAGCCACTACCCAACACAACCACCCCAGCTTCACTCCAAGCCATGTCTGTTGGCACCACCAAACTGGAGAATGCAGACCATTTTACTTACCTTAGGAGCCTCCTGTCTTCGAAGGCAAAAATTGATGAGGAAATACACCACCATTTCAGCCGTGCCAGTTGGGCCTTCACAAAACTGAGAACAAGGGTCTTTGAAAACCACAACCTCCAGACCAAAACAAAGATCCTGGTCTACAGAGCAGTGGTGCTGCCCAGCCTGTATGGGTCAGAGACCTGGACCACATACAGTAGACCCCTGAAAGCTCTGGAGGCCCATCACCAGAGGTGCCTCAGAAAACTCTCTAACATCTCCTGGGAAGACAGACACAGCAACACCAGCATCCTGGAGGAGGCCGACATCCCCACCATCACCGCCATCATCACCCAAAACCAGCTCAGATGGACCGGCCGTGTGGTCCCCATGTCCGACTCCCGACTTCCTAAACAGATCCTGTAATCCCAGTTCCTCACAGGACAATGTGCCCCAGGCAGGCAGAAGCAACAGTACAAAGACAACATCAAGACAAACTTAAAAAAGTGTCACAAAGACCCTTAAAACCTGGGAGGACACAGCAACTAAGAGGGCATCATGGAAACAGCATGTCCAGAAGGGAACTGCATGTTACAAAGACGACCTCCACCGTGCTGCAGAGGAAAAACGCAGACTTAGAAAGTAGAAGGCTTCCACCAAAAAGGCCCAAATCAAACCCACAACCCACACAGCTCACCCCTGCCCACACTGCACAAAAGTATGCGGCTCCAGGGTCGGCCTCTTCGCCCACCTGAAGACCCACTAGAACCAATAAGGAGGACAGTCATACTCGACCTGGAGTGACCACCGATGCTGATGATTATTTAGTGTAATCATCTGTCTGAATCAGCATGTGTACACTCTATCTGCCCTGTCTCTTCTTGAAAATGAACTTAGTGTAATCATTTGTTGATGCACATTTATCAGCCCTACACTCCAGCTTCATACATTGACTCTAGTTGCCATGGTTTCCTGGACAGTAACACGCAGTGACCATATGAGGGATAGAGAGTGTGGATGTAACAGCACAGGCACCGCACTGCCCTCAGGTGTTCAGGTTCCTGAACTGCAGAGCCATTAAGACTCACTGAATTTGGACACAGAGGTTTGAACAAGCCTTACCTGGCAGGAGTCGACCCCGCCCTCAGGCAGACCGGCACAAAGCATACTGGGAGTGATGGTGTACTCAGGTAACATCAGCTGACACTCATCCTGGTCTACCAGAGGAACCTGCGCGTCCTGAAGAACGTCAGGAAGATAACCTGAATGACAGATAGAGTGAGTCCACACCTGAGTGTCCAAAGGTATGTGTTTGTGTGAGCGTGTGACTGTATCTCTCACCATCCTCCTCTATCCTTCCCCACCCGGCGATGAAACACTGACTTCCTGCTGAGGGGTCACGACCTTTAGGAGGAAAACACACCGGCTGGATGTACTCTGGTGGAAATAAAGAAATACAAAGTAGATCAAACTTTATTAGTATGAACAAAAGATTAGTATACATTGACATCAAGCCATCCTTTCAACCCATCCAGCCATCTATCCTTTCTACCTATCCATTATCCATTCATCCAGGTCTGGACCCTATCTCAGCTGACATTTGACAAGTGCTAGGATTCCCACCCCCCAGACTGATCACTAGCCAATCACATGGCTGACATACAAAGGCAGACTCCTGTTTACTCTCACAGCCTAAAGTCATCAATTACATGCCTAAAAAGCATGTTTTTGATCTGTGAGAGGAAAAGATTACCAGGAGAAAAACCCACACATGCACTGGGAGAACAACAAGCTTGAGCCTTTATTGGAGGGTTTATGGTAATTATGACTAATTCAGTTAGATGTTTTTAGTTATTATTGCTGACCTGTGAAGTTGATTGGCTGCTGCAGGTGCATCATAGCGATGTCGGCCTGTTTGGTTTGTCGGTTGTACTCTGGATGGATGATGATTTGATCGACGTTTCGGGTCTGAACATCTGCAGAACCGGCGCCACTCTGAGAGTGAAGACCAATCACTGCTGACCAAAAGGATAGGTGAATATTCTTCCTGTAGGATAAGAAGAAATCCATAAGTATTCAACATTTCAGTCTACAACATGGATGATTTTCACATGAAGCTGGTGAAGAGCTTAGTTCAGTGATCTGTCTGCGGCACTTTAAATGATCTGCAGTTGTTACATGTAAAGATGTTCCTTCAGCAGGAGAGCCCAGGTGTGCTTTTGTTTTTTACTTTACGTATCATATTTTTTCATTCTCACCCGTAGACGCAGTGCGCCGCCGTCAGCAGCCACTCTTCACCAATCAGAGATGCTCCACAAACATGACGCCCCTGCCACCACAGAGACACCATCCAAGGCCACGCCCCCTTCACAGCATCAGTCCCGCCCACCACCTTGCCCTCACCTGGTGAGTAATGGCAAACACAGAAATACATTAAGAAACAGATCAATAAACAAGAAGAGGTCAGACAAACTGAGAGTTTACCTGCTGCAGATGCAATCTCTGCTGATCGGTCCGTTCCTGTCGAGTCATTAGAGACCAGACGTACACCACATGCTACAGCACACAAGATGAGAATCAACAAATCATAAAATGGAGCTTTACTCAAAAGGTATCAAATGCACATCAAAAATAAGAAAGGAACAGCAGGTTAAAAAATAACAAATGCTGAATTTCAATCATCGGTGATTTTGAGTATAATTAAGATTCAACATGTAATGTTTTTTATTGTTTGTAGTTTTAACATGTGCGGTTTTTGAGTGCATGCTTACGATGGTTGTCACAGGTCAAAGAGATCATGGTATTGCTGCTGCAGGTTTCACTGTAAAAACAAAATTATCATATTCAAGTCATCTTGATCATTGATGATCACCCTGTGGCTGTTCATGTGTTGATATGTTCATGTGTTCATACCTTGCTGTGATCTGCAGGGTCCCATTTGTGTGGCTGATGTTTGTAAAGGGCGAATCATCAGGACTAGCCGGCAACAGAGACTCCGCCCCCCATCTGGACACAGCAAGTAAAAACACACAGTTGTTTTTTTCATTGTTTGGCTGATGGATTTGTCGATGGATTGGTTAGTTTGTTTGTTGGCTGGCCCAATGGTCAGTTGGTCTGGTTGTTTAATAGGTTGGTTCAATCATTTTGTTTGTAGGTTGGTCAGTTAGTTGGTTCCAGGTTGGTTGATTGGTTGGATAGATGGATGTTGTATTGGAGTTTGCGTTGGTCAGTCTGTTAGTTTATTGCTTGGATGATTGTTTTGTTGGGTGGGGTGTTGGTTATTTATTGTGTTGGTTGGTCTGTGGTTGGTTGGCTGTTTGCTTGGTTGGATGGTGTTTTGGTCAGTCTGTTGATTTGTGGTTGCTTAGTTGGATAATGTTTTGGTTAGTTGTTGTGTTGGTTAGTCTGTTGTTTTATTTGACATTAGGTCAGGTGGCGTGTTTTGTCAGTCCGTGGTTGATTGATTGGTTGGATGGTTTGCTGGTCAGTCTGCAGTTGGTTGCTTTGCTGGATGGTGGGATGGTTGGATGGTGTTTTGGTCATTTTTTGTGTTGGTCAGTCTGCAGTTGGTTGGTTGGTTAGATGGATGTTGTATTGGTTGGTTAATTGGTTTACCTGTATCCCAGGTACTGACAGGTGAACACAGACAGCAGTGAGCTCCAGGTGTCAGAGCAGACAGTGAGCAGCGAGGGGCCGAGTCTAAACTGGAGAGCAAAGGAGCTGTTCGACTGTAACAACACTGACACACAGATGTATTTACTTAGACAGAGTCCGACTGTAACAACACTGACACACAGATGTATTTACTTAGACAGAGTCCGACTGTAACAACACTGACATACAGATGTATTTACTTAGACAGAGTCCATCTGTAACAACACTGACACACAGATGTATTAACTTAGACAGAGTCCGACTGTAACAACACTGACACACAGATGTATTTACTTAGACAGAGTCCGACTGTAACAACACTGACACACAGATGTATTTACTTAGACAGAGTCCGACTGTAACAACACTGACATGATGTATTTACTTAGACAGAGTCCATCTGTAACAACACTGACACACAGATTTATTTACTTAGACAGAGTCCGACTGTAACAACACTAACACACAGATGTATTTACTTAGACAGAGTCCATCTGTAACAACACTGACACACAGATGTATTTACTTAGACAGAGTCCGACTGTAACAACACTAACACAGATGTATTTACTTAGACAGAGTCCGACTGTAACAAGACTGACACACAGATGTATTTACTTAGACAGAGTCCGACTGTAACAACACTAACACAGATGTATTTACTTAGACAGAGTCCGACTGTAACAACACTGACACACAGATGTATTTACTTAGACAGAGTCCGACTGTAACAACACTGACACACGGATGTATTTACTTAGACAGAGTCCGACTGTAACAACACTGACACACGG
Source organism: Cetoscarus ocellatus (assembly GCA_037902135.1). Taxonomy (NCBI): domain Eukaryota; kingdom Metazoa; phylum Chordata; class Actinopteri; order Labriformes; family Labridae; genus Cetoscarus; species Cetoscarus ocellatus. The sequence goes on from JBAMNC010001873.1 coordinate 595,800, forward strand.
ATGTATTTACTTAGACAGAGTCCGACTGTAACAACACTGACACACAGATATATTTACTTAGACAGAGTCCATCTGTAACAACACTGACACACAGATATATTTACTTAGACAGAGTCTGACTGTAACAACACTAACACACAGATGTATTTATTTAGACAGAGTCCATCTGTAACAACACTGACACACAGATGTATTGACCTAGACAGAGTCTGACTGTAACAACACTGACACATAGATGTATTGACTTAGACAGAGTCTGACTGTAACAACACTAACACACAGATGTATTGACTTAGACAGAGTCCATCTGTAACAACACTGACACACAGATGTATTTACTTAGACAGAATCCATCTGTAACAACACTAACACACAGATGTATTTATTTAGACAGAGTCCATCTGTAACAACACTGACACACAGATATATTTACTTAGACAGAGTCTGACTGTAACAACACTGACACACAGATGTATTTATTTAGACAGAGTCCATCTGTTACAACACTGACACACAGATGTATTGACTTAGACAGAGTCCGACTGTAACAACACTGACACACAGATGTATTTACTTAGACAGAGTCCATCTGTAACAACACTGACACACAGATATATTTACTTAGACAGAGTCTGACTGTAACAACACTGACACACAGATGTATTTACTTAGACAGAGTCCATCTATAACAACACTAACAGACAGATGTATTTACTTAGACAGAGTCCATCTGTCACAACACTGACACACAGATGTATTTACTTAGACAGAGTCTGACTGTAACAACACTGACACACAGATGTATTTACTTAGACAGAGTCCATCTGTAACAACACTGACACACAGATGTATTTACTTAGACAGAGTCTGACTGTAACAACACTGACACACAGATGTATTTATTTAGACAGAGTCCATCTGTAACAACACTGACACACAGATGTATTTACTTAGATAGAATCCATAGTCACCAGCAGCTCCGTGTAAGTTCTGTCTTCAGTTTCTCACCTTAATCTTTCTTGTTTTTCTTGTTCTTCTGTTTGATTGGCGGGATCGCAAACAACTTTTAGGTTCATACCACTACCTACTGTACGGGGTGTATATGGTACACTCTACCTTTCCATTAGTTTTTCAGTCTCCCCTATTAATACTCTGATTGGCTGATGGTCCCGAATGACCTTTGATGTAATCCTGACTGATCAGCTGATTGGTCTAAACTGTCACATTAACCCTTCTTAGATTGTTTCAGTTAAGTTCAGATTATTGATCGTTGGTCGACTCACCGCAGTCCGACTCATCGGATGCATCTGGACAGTTGATCACGCCGTCACACTGATAGTTTTCATGGATACAACCTCCTGACGCACACTGGAACTGATCCTCAGCACACAGAGCTACACACACACACACACACACACACACACACACACACATACATACATCAGTAACCAACAAGTAAACACACAGAGCTCACACTATGATCTTTAACCTCTACCTGATGACCCCAGATTGACCCCAGAAGTGAAGTTGGCATTAAATCCGCGACCATATCCAGATTCGTCCGTGAAGAACCACACCATCATCTGATTGGTTGTTGAGAACAGATCACGGGCAGGGCCACTGTTGCCCGTGAGGACGGCTGTGAAACAGAATCAGTTTTACCCTGAACAGGTTGCTGCAAAGGATTGTGGGTAAAACGCCTTCTTACCTAGTAAGGTAGAGTTAAGCCCTGCACCATCCCGCACCTCCACCATGTCATAGGTTGCTTGAACATCAAAGTCCATAAAGTGAAGTTGGATGTTATGACCTTCAGGGGCGTGGAGTGTCCACAGACCTGCAGGTGCATAGCATCATGGGTAATGATAGTCTACATAAACATCATACTTAATTTTATAAAACAAATATTCTTAAGGTCTTGACTTTACCTCTGACCTGTTTCAGGAACATACTGCTGAAACATATCTAAATTAGGAGCATCCTGATCCCTCAGAGGGGTATTGAAAAACTGGTCCAGGCCTTTGACACCTCAAGCTTTTAGTCTAAAGTAGTATGGGAGGTAGAGCCAGGCAGACAGCCTCTCTGCCTTTAAGGTCAGACTTGAAATCTTCTTTTATGATAAAGATTTCAGTTAGGGCTGGCTCAGGCCTGGACCATCCCATAATTAGGCTGCAAAAGACCTAGAGGATTTTTCACTCTGAGATCCTCCTTACTGTCTCTGTTTACTCCTTTGTTTTGTTGCTCTTGTACTGGTCTCTGGTTTTTTTCTTGTAGGCTGCTCTGGCTCAGTGGTGTGAATGGCCACCTGCTCTAGGCCTGCATGACCTCTACAGCTGTTAAGATTTGACCTTTAACTTATTTCAGTTTGACGAGCATCTCCGCCATCAGTCGAAGATCAGCGGTCTGAGCCCAGCTCCTGATGTCACATGTCGATGAGTCCTTGGGTCAGACCCTGAACCAGTTGGGCCTGGGACTACCTCTCATCAGAGCCTGGTCTGGATCCTTATTGGTTGTAAAGATATCTCTAAAACAGACGATTGTAGTTTTAGGTCAGGTATACTCACAGGAGGCCTCTACCCCATAGGAGTGGGGGTAATTTGGCGTACTGAAGGTGGAGTTTGGCTCCCAGAGGTCAAAGGGTCCTCCACAGTCAGCTGGACCAATCAGAGCAGAGAGGGCGGGTTCAGACTCAGGTTGCATTCACAGTGTTTAAACCAAAAAGGAAGCTCAAACAATGTATTTACTGAGCATTACAGGAAGACCATTCAAAAGGGGTGTGGTCTGTATATAAGTTACCTCTTTATGACCTGTAAAGACTCATGGCGTTGTTATTACCTAGTATAAAGTCAGGAACCCTTTGTTACCAGGTGTAGAGGGTGGAGCATCTTTTACCTGGCATAGGGGGTGGAGTTGTTGGAAGAGGCACATTGGTTGGTTCAGGGGGGGCGGGGCCACATAGTTCCATGGTCAGTGTGATGTCATCGAGGGCAATGTCATTGAACCTCCCTCCGTTTTTCAGAGCTTCAAACACCACCTGAAGGTCAGAAGGTCACATGATGTTGAAACAGCCAATACAAGCCTCAGTCAGCCTGTCTCCTGCGATATCACTTCCTATGTGATGTCACTCACAGTGGTCTCTGTGGTCAGGTTAAGAGTCACCTGACCGTAGTGCCAGCTGTCTCCATAGTTACCATCTTTCTGAAACACCACAGTGACGGCATCAGGTGGCTGAAGCAGCAACACATTGAGGTGGTAGACATCCACGCCGTACATGTGATACCTGACACAGAGGGGTGGGGCTTGCTGTGAGTGGTTGTTTACTCATCCATCATTGATATTTTTGTATACATGCTTGTTTATCTAAGGGCGTTTACCAAAAGCTCAGACACATGCTTGCAGGGGATTGAGCCAGAGGGAGGCTCTGGATCCGAAAACTCTGCAGCCATTGGCCAGGACTCGGGTGAGTGACAATGTAGAAACCTGTCAATCAAACACAAACCAACCAATCATATTTGAAGCAGAATTAACCTTCTAGACACTTGAACGATGTGTCAGACTCCGCCCCCAAAATATTCACAGTATCACCCTGGGTGAAGACTTCATGAACTCTGATGGTCTTCATGGATCTTACAGTCATCAATAATCCATAATCACAGGGAATAATCCCAGATGCTTTGGGTCCAGGGAACCAGCACCATGAGAACCTCAGGCTTGGTCTACCCAAACATGTCATCCTTACAGCTCTCTCAGCAGAACATCATCGACTGAAATATGATCAATGATTGTCTAGTGTGTGTGCGAACTGACCGGAGCTGTTTCCCAGCGTGTGGTCCACACTCGGGCCGCTCTGAGGAGGAAACGTGGCCCCGCTGATTCTGGCCCAATCTCCATCATCCTCCTCAAAGTTCACCTGCTGCCTCCACAGACAAAGGCCCTGCTCGAAGGTGCAGGACAGCTTCTGCTGGGCTGGAAACACCAACACACTCATGTTATTGGCTGCTCTGGATGTAGAGGGACACCTCTGAGGTAGAACCTGTCTCTGAACCTTCAGGGGCCTACAAACCAATCACAGCTGACATGATGGTTTTGGAAGGTCTGTCCATCCATCCACTAACCCATCCATCAATCTGTCCATCCATCCATCCTACCACCCAGATAGCAACTGTTATGAACTGCCGCTTTACCAATACAAAGTGATTAATTAATTGATCTGTCAATTTTTCCATCCAACTGTCTGTCGATCCATCCACCCATTTACCTGTCCATTTGTTGGTTCATCCATTTCTTTTTAATTCCACATAATTCCTATTTTCTTTTGTAGATTTAAGATTTTTTCTAAAACACTTTTATAGTTTTTCCTGTCACAATTGCATTAATCCTCAGATGTCTTTGTTTTCCAAATTTCTACTTTTTTCTCAGTATTTTGACTTAAGTTGTCAGCTTAGGACTTTTTCTCTTGCTCAAAACTTTTATCAAAAGCACATCTTCATTCATTGCCCTTATTTCTTCACATTTTGACTTTTATTTAGATTCATTTTGATTTTTTTTTCTCAACCTTCAAATGCTTCCTTCACATTTCTTTTTCTGTTTATTCATTTGGGCAACTCTCAGACAAAGAAAACAATTTTTCTTAAAACTTTGCCTTTTTAGTCATAATTTATTTGAATAGTTCATTTTGGCATTCATATTTTTTCACATTATTTTGTTCTTTAAAAAGCTCACTTTTGTCTTTCTCTCAACCTTTTTTTTTTTTAGTTTCCCTTCAACTTTCAAATGTTTTTCTTGATTTACACATTTCAGTTTTCTGTTTCTATTTATTTAGAAGGCATTTTGACATTTCTGTCTTGGAAACATTTTAGTCTTGTTTAGATGTTTGTTTTACTGTTTGATATCTCTTTCAGGCATTTTGACACCTTTACTTTTTTTGCATTTGACTTTTTCTTCAACATTTTAAATTATTTGACATATAACTTTTTCTTGACACACTTTGTTCACTGCATTCTATCTTTTTGACATTTTAACATTTAGACATTTAAAAAAAAAAATTCTAAATTTTTATTTGCTATTTAAACTCCTTTTCACAATGTTCTGGCAGTTTTTCCTTAAAATGTTCCCTTTTTAATCAGCATTTTCACGTTTTATTGACTTATTGACTTTTTCCTTGTAATTTTTATTAATTCTCCTCCTTTCAGATACTTGAACATCTCCATCAGTTTAGTGTGGGGTTTGTATTACAGGAGTTAGTAGTTTATTTAGTGTAGTTTAGCTCATTGTAATTTAGTGTAGTTTGGTGTATTACATAGTAGTTCAGTGTATTTCATAGTAGTTTAGTGTAGTTTAGAGTAGTTTAGTGCATTTCAGTGTAGTTTAGAGTAGTTTAGTGTAGTTTAATGTTACCGGATAGGCTGGAGGTGCTGACGGCATTGTAGGTGGCGTTGAAACTTGACAGGAAGTTGGCATCATCAGACGTAAACTCTACAGTACATTGGTTGGTGAACAGCCACACAGTGCTGGGGTAGGCGGAGCCTGAGAGCTCGGCTGCGAGACAACAGTAACATGAGAGAGCCAGCTGATTCACAGCCCCAGTAAGGGTTTCCTGGTGATCACTTGAGCCTCACCAGAGGACATTAGAAAGAGATCCAGGTAAGCTCGCAGGTGTCCCTACGACACCACAAACACCTACGTACCTGTGAGGTGTTTTCCTGCTCCCAATCCCTCGTACAGTCTGATGGTGTCGATGAGCTCCTGACTGTCAAACTGAAGGATGTTGATCTGAACAGCAAATCCTTCATCGACCCTGACAATACAAAACATTTGACCTTTGATCCCGATTTAAGTCAACTGTAACCTTGATCAGAAAAAAAGATTGTCAGTCAACCCTAAAGACTTCTACTTTGAAAGGGCCTGCCTTTGTGATAGCAGGTGAGAGACGAAGCTCGATGATGACGATGATGATTCGTGCTGTCACCACAGTCTTGGTGATCTTTTCTGACAGTGAGGGCGGGGCTAACCTCATGTCACACCTACCAAGATAGTTCTCCCTCCCCCCTCAACCCCCTGTTACCTTACCAGCAGGGTTTGAAAGACAAACATGAGAAATTCCAGGGCAGTTCACCTTCAATTCTGGTCTGCAGGTCTGGTAAGAGCTCAGGGGCTCTTGGATTGAGAAGCACCAATAGATCTCTGATGTCCACCATGAAAACCTGGATGCTGACTGGGATGGTAATGAACGTGTGCAAAAAGGAACTGCATAGCAACAGTTTATAGGACCGAGGAGACAGAAGCTGTGTTCGAAATCGTTCTCTGTCACGGATATAGTGCTCTATATAGTGTGTTTGCCATTTTGTAGTGTTGTTCAAATTCTCAGCGGTTAATTTCATTCACTATACAGTGCACTATAAAATACCCACAATGCGCGTCAAATGTGAATGTACATTCAATGTACCCTATATTGCAGTCCCGTATACCACAATACAATGCAGTCGTGTTTTTCCAGAGAAGAAGAAGAAGAAGAAGAAGAGCAATAAGGCTGCTAAGGCACAAATTGGCGTTGCTTTCGTTTGTAAATGTAAGAAACGTTAAAGTATCTTTAACACGTTCTTAGCATAGCTTTTTTACGTCTTTTAACGGCTGTAAACAGCTGCAAAATTTGCCACTTATCCCCCTGAGCATCCTGTTTGTTTATGTGATTCTTGGTGCATCCACTTCCGTCACAAGAATATCCGGCTCATCTACTGACGCAATGACGTTTAGAAAATTTCAGTCTAGTGTCTGAAATGTCAATGGGTCATTCCCTGTGAAGTTCACTATTTCATTAACACTACAGAGGGAATAGTGACAGAGTGACTGAGTGGTCGGTTTCGACCACAGCTAGAGTCTGAATCATTTATCTTCAGGAAATAGAGACAATGCTGACCTTCAAACCAACAAAAAAGGCCATAATTTCTGATAAAATCATCGCCTTGGAAACAGGACCAGGAGCAGCAGACTAACCTTTGACCCTATCACTGTCACATGTCTTTGTGTACCTGATAATCCAGCGACAGAAGCGTCTCTCATTTGTCTCTGATGAACTGATCGTTCCACTCTGGTTTGTCAGCACAAACTGCCCGTCACATCTGGTTGCTATGGAGACAAGAGCGATGACATAACAGGAAGTTTGATCTTTGGGTCAAATGTCAGTAAACTATCAGTCAATTTAATGTTTGAGTGTGATGAGCGTCTCTGACCGCACACAGCGAAATCTTCGTCAGACACATCAGGACAGTTGGCGACTCCGTCACACAGCTGATCAATCAGTAAACACTCCGATCGATCGGCACAGGCAAACTGATCAGGAGCGCACGTCACTATGGAAACCAACACCAGGTTCAAAATTCACTGATCAGGACAACAATAATCACTCATCAGCTCAATAGGACAACAATCGAAGGACAGTGATGAGCAATTATTATAAAACCAACAAAACTCAGCAAGAAAATGTTTAAGGTAACTATCAAAATCAATAAAAAACATAAAGCATAATGATCAATAAAACAAAAATCTATTTACGTTTCAAAACATAAACAAATTAACACCATAGTTGAAAATAAGTTTTCTAAAAATATTTTAAAAAACATCATGATCAGTGAGACCGTAATCAATCAATAAACTTATGTAATGAATTTTAGATGTATAAAATAGCAAATAAAAATCAACAATTAATTATACAATCATTTGAAAGACTGACCTTTGACCCTACTGGTTGTTCAAGAAAAATCAATCAGCAATTCAGCTCAACATTTATAAACTAAACATGATGGCTAATAAAACCATATTAATAAAAATATTTAAATGTCAACATGATGAATAAAAAACTGTCAAAAATACAACAATCAATCTGCAGTTCAATAGGACAGAACTTTAAAACAACACACTGATCAGTTAAGAAATAATCAATCATCTGCTTGATAATGAAAGACAGACCATAATGATACATGAGGATCAATAAATCAGGTCATAAAAGGAGATCAATAAATGAAGTCTCATTAATATAATATATGTGACCATGAGAGTTTATGATGATGGAGGAACGTACCTGGTGAAGGTGTGACAGTGGGCGGCGCCTCTGTTGGCTCCTCTGACTCCTCTGAACAACAAACAAACAAAAACGGCATAAATAAATTATATTCATGATCGTTTAAAATATAATAAATAATTATGAATCACCTCACCACCTGGACCTTGCTAACAGAGATAAAAACATCTCCCTCTGGTCTGACAGACCCTCAGGGACTTCCTGGTCTTCCCACAGATTCAGGGGAAAGTCCTTCAGGCTTGAGGAAGAGCTGGTTTGCAGCGTCATGGTATGACTTCATTTTAACACATTTGAGCTAAAACCCGGCCATCTTCAGCATGAACACATCATCAGAAACAGCAAGCTTACTCTCCTCAACCAGCCTGACTCCTGCTCAAGACCAGTTATTAGATTTTAAACCAGGTTTAGACTGGAGACAAGGTTCCAGACTTGAAAACAAGTTTTACATATTAGACCAGGTTCCAGACTATGAACCAGATTTAAACTTTAGACCAGATTTAGACAGGAGGCCAGTTTCCAGACTTGAAACCATGTTTTAGACTAGAGCAGGTTTAGACTTTAAACCAGATTAAGACTTTAGACCAGGTATCAGACTTTAAACCATGTTTAGACTTTAGACCAGGATTAGACTGTAGACCAGTTTTTTGACTTAAGTAGTATAATTAAGGGACATTACCTGAAATCTTGATGCTGTTTTTGTCAATAATCAGTCCTGAATCTTTAACCTCTTGAAGCCCCACTTCTAGCTGTTGCTCTACCTCCTCTGCAGGGATTGGATGATTGAACCAGAGGTCAAAGGTCACCACCACACTGCCCCTACTAAACACAAACACAGGTCGTTGAGTGTAAATCAGACTAACTGATTTGTGATGTTGATCAGTAAGTGATATTGATCCACTCAGACCTGAAGAGTAACACCTGACAGGAAGTGAAGACCCTGCTGAGCTCAGAGAGACTGAATGCTTTGGAAACCTGTTGACCGATCAGAAGACAGATGATTACCATGTGACTGCATAGACACACTGTGGGGTCATTTAAACATTTGGGATTAATCAGATCACTATTGGAAATTGATCATTATTGACACCAACTGAGTCTAAGACCTGTCTAATGGTTCATCGTGGACCCATCAGTGAACTCTGTAGTGCTAACAGAGTGGACTCATCAGGATGGACGAGGGACTGGACTGACACATGACCAAAAACAAGAAAAAAGACAAAACAAACAGACAGACAGACAAACAAACAGACAAACCTACAAAACAACAGAAGAACAAACAGACAGATCGTGGTTGTCTCTATTGATTGTGCTTGTCTCTATTGATTGTCTTTATCTGTTGGTTTCACTTCTGGGCTTCTGTGGCTCAGTCTGAGAGTGCTTTCTATTGATAATCAGAAGGTTGTAGGTTTGACTCCAGCTCCAGCTGTCACATGTAAATCTGCCCTTGGGCATTTAGCCCTCAAGTTGCTCCTACTGCTGCATCATTGTCATGTAAATGGGTATGAAAGGGTGTGGATGTGTTGGCTGATGCTGATGGACAACTTACAAAGAAACTCAGAAACATTAGAGACTGAACGGGTAGATGTGACCTGTGGAGTAAGGGGCTTTGAGTCGTCAGCGAGACCAGAAAAGCAATATATAAGCTCAAACTCATTCATTCATTTACAGACAAACAAAGAAACAAACATACAAACAAACAGACAAATGCAGACACACCTATTTCAAAATAAAAGTCTGTGATCTCACCAGGTTTTGGACGTCGTAGGCAAGAGACTTAAAGAGCAGACTGCTGGAGTTTGTCAGTTCCTCAGAGAACACGGCTCCATCTGTGATCACCATGTGACCATGAAGCAGCACATGGTCACTGGGACCTGGAAAAAACAAAGAGACAACAACAACAAAACACACACAACATGAGTATAGCCCAAGACAATCACAAGATAGACAGAGGTAACAGTAACTGCTGCAGACACCTGGACAGGTAAGAGGGAAAGACTGCATGCTTACCTTCAGACCTCAGGCTGAACCATGTGATCACACTAAGAGCAGCACAGCAGAGAAGAAGAAGGACTGAGATGATGATGAGGAAGATCTCCAGGGACGAGAGACGACACTTCATACTGACAGCTGTTCCATCAATACAGACAAACATGATCAATACAGACAAACATGATCAATACAGAAAAAAACATGATCAATACCGACAAACATGATCAATACCGACAAACACGACCAATACAGACAAACATGATCAATACTGACAAACATGATCAATACAGACAAACATGACCAATACAGACAAACAAGACCAATACAGACAAACATGATCGATACAGACAAAACATGATCAACACGGACAAAAACGATCAATACAGACAAACACGATCAATACAGACAAACATGATCAATACAGAAAAAAGCATGATCAATACCGACAAACATGATCAATGCCGACAAACACGACCAGTACAGACAAACATGATCAATACAGACAAAAATGATCAATACAAACATGATCAATACAGACAAACATGATCAATAAAGACAAACACGACCAATACAGACAAACATGATCAATACAGACAAATATGATCAACACGGACAAAAAAAATCAATACAGACAAACATGATCAATACAGACAAACATGATCAATACTGACAAACATGATCAATACTGACAAACACGACCAATACAGACAAACATGTTAATACTGACAAACATTAATACAGACAAACATGATCAATACAGACAAACATGATCAATACTGACAAACATCAATACAGACAAACACAACCAATACAGACCAACATGATCAATACTGACAAACATGATCAATGCCGACAAACACGACCAGTACAGACAAACATGATCAATACAGACAAAAATGATCAATACAGACAAACATGATCAATACTGACAAACATGATCAATACAGACAAACATGATCAATACAGACCAACATTATCAATACTGACAAACATGATCAATACAGACAAAGACGATCAATGCAGACAAACATGATCAATTCAGACAAACATGATCAATACTGACAAACATGATCAATACAGACAAACATGATCATACAGACTGACATTATCAATACTGACAAACATGATCAATACAGACAAACATGATCAATACAGACCAACATGATCAATACAGACAAACATGACCAATACAGACAAACATGTTAATACTGACAAACATCAATACTGACAAACATGATCAATACTGACAAACATGATCAATACAGACAAAGACGATCAATGCAGACAAACATGATCAATTCAGACAAACATGATCAATACAGACAAACATGATCAATACAGACACACATGATCAATACTGACAAACGATCAATATTGACAAACACGAGATGAAATCAACAACAAAACTTAATCAACACGTGTTAATGCAACAATGTTTGTACTCATGAAGCAACCGGACCCTCTCACATGAAGCAGCCTGACCCTCTCACATGAAGCAGCCTGACCCTGACCCCTGACCCTCTCACATGAAGCAGCCTGACCCTGACCCCTGACCCTCTCACATGAAGCATCCTGACCCTGAGTCTTTCAGACACACTTGAAAACAGAAGAATCCAGACCTGTCTGATGAGCGGTCTTCAGGTGTTCCGAGTGTTTCTGTTCCTCAGGCTGTCACGGCCTGATCCCTGATCAGCTTTATTGATCCTAAATGATTAATGAGTGCTTATCAATACAGCTGCTGATAATCAATGCAGCTCTGATAATCATTAATGAGTTAGGAACACTGTTCATGTGATCGCATGACCTCCTGTGTGGCTGTGAAAGTGCTGAGTCACGTAAAATCAATCAGACATTATGGAACAAACTAACACGTATGTTTGATTCAACATATACCCCCCCCCCCCCCCCCCCCCCCGCAATGTCAGTCATCTGAGTGAAATGTCATTGAGCAGCCCTACAGACTGAGACGAGGGAACAGGAGGTGAGAAATGACCACTGATGACCAACATTTTTCATATTTATTGATATTGATTCATTCCATCTGAAGATTCTGATTGGACATACCTTTAATCTCAGACTTTAGCCTGCAGCTGCAAATCAAACACAAGCACACGTCAATAATCAATAATCCATGTTGTTGTTGATCAGTCTCACCTGCTGTCAGTGCTGATGTCACTCTCATTAAGGTATGTTCTCCTTTATCAGAGTTCAGAGTCCGTCTGCTGTAAATCTGTCAGGTAATCAGCTCTAATGAGGTCCCGCCCCTTCAGCCCACCTGTTTATATCCCACTGGTCCATCATTAGAAACACCTCATTGGTTTATTTTGGGATGATCAGATTTTAATGTTTGCTGGTCTATTAAAATAATTGATTTTGATTTCCGTGATAGTTTATCTGCTCAGTCTGATAGTGCCCACTACCAGTCATCAGAAGGTTGCAGGTTCAAGTCCAGCTCTGGCTGTCACATGTTGGTGTGTACTTGAGCCAGGCACTTAACCACGAGTAATGGCTGCTGCTGTGTCAGAGGCTGTAAAAGTGCCGAGTGACAGTGTTACTGATACTGCCGATAACTGACACAGGAACTCTGGACCTTCAGTGAGTCAGTGAAGATGTGAGCTGTGGTAGAAACAAGCTTTGATTCAGAGACCAGAACAGAACTCAGGCTTGTTAATATGTTCGAAATAAATAAATCAAAAAAATCAGAAACCTTTAACCCTGACCCACATCAGGCCCTTTGGCAGCTGGACCTCCAGGACCCTGCACTGACCTCAACATCAGGCCCTTAACAGAGTTCACCAGACTGTCTAAAAGTGACATGAAGAAATGGTTCCTGCTGTGACGTCCCCATCCATCCTCACCCATCCATTAATTTACCCATCCATCTGTTTATCCATCCATCATCCATTAATCTACCCATCCTCATCCATCCATTAATTTACCCATCCATCTGTTTATCCATCCATCATCCATTATCTTACCATCCATCCATCCATTAATTTACCCATCTATTTATCCATCCATTTATCCATCCATTTATCCATCCATTAATCTACCCATCCATCCGTCCATTTATCCATCCATCCATCAATCTACCCATCCTCATCCATCCATTAATTTACCCATCCATCTGTTTATCCATCCATCATCCATTATCTACCCATCCATCCATCCATTAATTTACCCATCCATCCATCCATCCATCTATCCATTTATCCATCCATTAATCTACCCATCCATCCATCCATTTATCCATCCATTTACCCATCCATCCATTCATTTATTTACCCATCCATCCATCCATTTATCCATCTATTAATCTACCCATCCATCCATCCATCCATCCATCCATTTATCCATCCATCCATCCATTAGTCTACCCATCCATCCATTCATCCATCCGTCCATTAATCTACCCATCCATCCATCCATTTTTCCATCCATCCATCCATCCATTAATCTACCCATCCATCCATCCATTTATCCATCCATCCATCTATCCATCCATCCATCCATCCATCCATGCATTCATCATCTGTATTAATTGCTGTTTCTGGTCCACAGTTGGTCCACCCTAGCTGACGTTCACTGAGAGATGGGATTTAAACCTATGACTGATCACCAGGCAATCACAGGGCTGAGATAAAGATAAAAAAAAACTCTTTCACACCTCAGGATGGTTAAGTGAGTATTCTCTCTCCCACTCCTGGTTTAGGATAGGTCTATACAGAGGCGGCTGTTTCTGTTTTAAAAGGTAATCCCCCACACTCATGAAGCTTTTGAAACCATCCTGGTTCACATAAAAATCTATGATTACGCCGTTTATCACCATGTTCACGTAGCACAGCCTCGTCTTTGTTGTGCATTTTCTCTAAAATGGCAGTTTAATTTCCATGTCTATTCCTAAAACAAGTCTCACTGGTGTTGTCTGATGATGCAGCATGTTAGCATTTCTGCTGTCTCAAAAATGTGACACCAAGGAGAGGTCAGCATACAATGTGACCTCACACTGAGGAAAGGTCAACCTGTGACCTCACACTGAGGAAAGGTCAACCTGTGACCTCACACTGAGGAGAAGTCAACCTGTAACCTCACACTGAGGAGAGGTCAGTCTTGACCTCACACTGAGGAGAGGTCAACCTGTGACCACACACTGAGGAGAGGTCAACCTGTGACCTCACACTGAGGAGAGGTCAGTCTTGTGGCGCTCCTGCCTCCCGCTCAGTGCATGTCCTTACCTCTCTCCAGTCACGCCCGTTACTTTCTCTGGAGACAGACCAAAAGGGGGATCAACTTGGTTCCCCCAATCTGTCTCGGGGACGTTCCCAGTGTCACGAGGCATAAATGTTATGGCTGAAACATCAGAGGGAGTGGGGCTAATGTGAGTGAAGGACAGAGGATGGACAAAGAGTCCAAATGAGAAGCTCCCTCTGGTGTGGTCCCTCCCTCTGTCAGTCAGTCACATATTTTATTTATTTTCTTCTTTTTAAAAAACATTCAGACAGCAGAGCCCACAGTTTGGTCCCTCATCCCCACCGCTTGACAACAATTAACCAAACAAGCATGTTTTAAGTTTTAGAGAGAAAAGCTGGAGAAAACCCACATGTGCACGGACCAGGGAGTCGAACAAGGATATAACTGAGCTGACTGAGATATCAACTGCAGGCCTAAACACCTGATCATATTCTTGATTTAACACATAATGACCCTGTGAACATTCACTCATTTGAATCATTTTATTTGTTCTCATGAGCAGTTTGACCTTCACTTAAATACATATCAGTCATTATGACTCTGCCTCCTCACAGAATATGGAAACAAACTGTAGTTTACATCCATCATCATGCTCTCACGTGTAAACATGGTGACATCAAACAAATAAAAAAAAAAAAAACACTGTGCACAAAAGTGCAAGTACCATCAAACCATGAGCATGTTTCTATCATCACAGTCATAACAGGTAATAAAACGTGTGATTTTCAGGTAATACCTATGTAATACTCTTGCAATAATCAGGAAATGAAACAAGTAATAATTATCTGATAAAACCAGTAATTATCAGGCAATAACGGGTAATTATCAGGAAATAAAACAGGTAATTATCAGCAAATTAAACCAGTGATTACCATGTATTAACACATAATAATTAGATAATAAAACAGGTAACTGTGATGGAGCTGGAAAACACCTCCCTCACTGAGGTGACAAAAGTCTGTGCAATGTTGTGTTTATGTTAATTATTATTCAGGATATGGTTTTTTGTTCATTTTATTTTGTGAACACCCAACTAATATCTCCTCTCTTCGAGGTCACCTTCTTGTGGGGGCGTGTCTGTATGGAGTGCACACATGGGGATGCAGCCAACAGGTCCCAGCAGAGGCAAATTACCTTGTCAGGCTGGGGTGGTGAGCAGAGAAGAGAGAAGAGGGGGAGGGGTGAGAGTTATTCAGTTATGTTTAGCTTTGGTTTGGGATATTCTGTTAAGTTATTTTGGGTTTATCGGTATTTATTTAATCCTTTTGCAATGGGTTGGTAGAATTGTATATTTGGGTATCCTGTGTAGATTAGTTTTGTATAGAGTTGTCACTGGAGGAGAGAGAGTGAGGTAAAGATGCAGGTGAGAGAAAGAGGGAGGAGGGGCAGGTTGAGTGTGCTGCAGCTCAGCTTAAAACCCAGCTGCAGCTGGGTCAGGGGTGATTGTGTGTGGTGCCCTGCAGTCTGCTGCATGCAGGAGGATCAAGTTGAGAAATGCTGTTCAATATAAATGGACTTATTAAAAAACACAGAGCTCTGAACCTGGTGTCTAACATCCTTCATTGCACCTTTATGTAGAAGATCTTCACTCCCGCTGGTTTTCATCCAATTTTGAGGGTTTTTCACCAAGAAAACCTCACATTTGGTGTCAGAAGTGGGATGGGATACATCTTTTGCCTGATATGGGTGCTGTTTTTTAGACGTATCTCATGTTTCACCAGTTTCGTTGCCCCTGGTCTCTCCTGAAACAGGTCTGGTGGCACAATGGCTCGTAGCTCCTGCTGCTGGGTTGGAGAGAGATGAGAGAGGTCAAGGGATGCAGAGTTATGACGAGTAGGAGTGAACTCACCAACAACATCATCTTCCTCTTCCACAGTTCGAACAAACAGCTGCTGTTGGGGTGGAATTTCCCGGGTTTTCCAGTCCTTCAGCAGATTAATGTGGAATGTCTGCTTTGGATTTCTCCTCTCTGGCATCTCAATCTCATAGGTTGTTTGACTTAGCTTCCTCAGCACAGTATATGGACCTTGCCATTATGCCAGCAGCTTGTTCTCCACTGTCGGAAGTCAAAGCAGTACCTGTTGACCTGGGTCGAAGGATCTCTCTCTGGCTGCCCTATCGTACCCGGTTTGCTGTCCTTTTTGTGCCTTCAACATGTTTTGCTTTACCAGCTTTGTAGTTTGCTCCATCTTCTCTCTCATTTCCAGTACAAATGTCAACACACTCGTTCTCTTCTTCTGGGGCCCCACCCAGGCATCCTGTAGTACATCAAGAGGACCCCTCACCTGCCTACCATAGAGAAGCTCGAAAGGTGAGAAGCCTGTTGATGCTTGGGGCACCTCCCTGTAGGCAAAAAGGGGATACGGGAGCCACTTATCCCAGTCTTTTGCATTAGTGGAGATGAACTTCTTCAGCATGCTTTTGAGAGTTTGGTTGTATCTCTCCACCAGGCCATCGGTCTCTGGGTGGTAAGGGGTGGTCCGCATGCCCCTAATGCCTAAGAGCCTGTACACCTGTTTGAGTGTATTTGAAAGAAAGTTTGTGCCCTGATCTGTTAGGATCTCAGGAATACCTACTCTTGAGAAAAGCTGCAGCAACGTGTATGCTATTTGTTTAGCAGTGATATCTCTTAGTGGAAATGCCTCAGGATATCTGGTACTGTAGTCACAGACTACAAGTATATAACGATGTCCTGACTGTGTTCTCTCTAATGGGCCAATGATGTCCATAGCTACTAGCCTAAATGGAACATCAATGACTGGAAGCGGTTGCAATGGGTATTTGGGAACTCTCTTATCCCCTGTTAGTTGACACATTGAACAGGTCTGACAATACTCCTGTACTTGTGAGCTTAACCCTGGCCAATAAAACCGGCTTGAAATCCTGTCCAAGGTCTTCTTGGCCCCTAGATGACCCGCCCATGGAATGCTATGGCCTAGCTTGAGCACCTGTTCCCTGAAGCCCCTGTGGAACCTCTAGCCTTTCCCTGTCATCTAGATCAGCCTTATAGTACAGTACCTGGCCCCTGAGAAAAAAACCCACTCCTGCTACCTGTCCTGGCTGCACTGTTTTTGCTTGCTTTAAAAAGTCCTTCAGTGATTCATCCTGTTCTTGTTGCTGTGATTACAACCTGTGTCTTCTCCACTGAGTTCTAGCTCTGCTAGCTCTGAACCTGATCAGACTGTCCCTTTCATTTTCTCTCACCTTCTCTGCCTACGGCTTTTCCTTACTTTAACAGAACTATCTGCGAAATCCCTATTAAAGAAAGGTAACTCTGAGAGATCACTGCAATCCTCTTCAGCTGACTGTGGACTCCCTACATCTGGCTCACCCTGTACTGTTGGCTGGGGGACTAACTCCTCTACCCCTTGAACCTTTACAGCTGGCCCTGCTTGGCTCCCACTCCCTTGCTTCTCCTTCAAAGCCTGGGTCCGTCTCTGTGACCTAGTAACGATGTTAACTGGTCTACACGTCTGAACCAACTCCTGAAGGATTGGAATGTCCTGCCCCAAAGTGACCTGATGAGCTAAGCTGTCTATCACCCCCACTGACACTATGTAAGTTTGCTCTGCAACCTCCAGATACACCACTGTAGTTGGATAAGATCTACAGTGCCCATGTACACAGGAAATATCCAGTTCTGGCTTTCCTAAGACAATATCCTTTGAAACTAATGAAGGATGGATCAATGTCTGAGTACTGCCAGTATCCAGTAAAGCATGTGCTGATTAACCATTAATTTTAACAGTGGTGAACTGCTGTTTTCCTACCATACAACTCTCATTCTGATTAGGACAAGGGACATTTCAGAAATAAGCAGCTTTAGCTTTTCTAGCTGGGCATTCTGGTTTAATGTGACCTTCCTGACCACAATAAAAGCATACAGGCTTAGCAGTTGACTTTGGTTTAAAAGGAACTACAGGCTTCTCTACAGGTCTAGCAGGATCTAGTTCCCTAGGACCACCCCAAACCCCTGACCCGCATGGCTTACCACACACTGGGCTGTACTTCTTTGGAGACTCGAACCTGTAGTTCTTGGACCCTCACTGAGCTGCAAGGAAGGTTTCCACCAGTTCAGCTGCCTCTCGTGCCGTCTTTGGATCCCTCTCCTTCACGAACACTGTCAGCTCCATGGATAGAGAGCGACAGAATTGCTCCGCTCCAAAACAAAGATCTCTCCCACCTGGTCCTTTGTCCTCTTCTCAGGCTGGATCCATTTGTTGTACAGGTATTTGAGTCGATTGTAGAACTCTCTTGGGCTCTCATTTGGTCGAATTTCAGGTTCTCTAAACCTCTGCCGATAGACGTCCTCATTGATTTCATACTTGGCAAGGATGGCTTCTTTGACCCTCTTGTAGTCCAACGTGTCCTCTGTTGCCATGACCACATAAGCTGCTTGAGCCTTGCCAGTCAGATGAGGGACCAACCATACTGCCCAGTCACCTTCTGGCCACTGGTAGGCCATTGCGAGGCTCTCAAAGGTTTTCAGGTACTGCTCAATGTCATCCCCTTCCTCAAGCCGGGGAATTGTCGCCTGCCCCCAGCTCCTACCCTTTGATTCACTGCGGGCACTGGGCTGGGCCACCTGCTCCTCCACCTTGTGCTGTGTCAGTGGCGTGCTCAGCTGTGGATGGCTTTCTCCCCTCTGCTGCATCCTGGGGGGCGGAGTCATCAAGCCAGTGCAGGATAAGGTGGAGGCGATCCGAGCAAGGGAGAGGCCAACAACCAGGAAGCAGGTGAAGTCCTTCTTGGGTCTGGTGGGACTAGTTGAGCCTGTAATTATAGGTACTTACACGTAACAATCGGATACTTAAACAGGAAATTATTAGGTAATACCCAGGTAATACTCTGGTAATAATAAAGAAATAAAAGAGGTAATCACTAGCTTGTAAAATGGGTAACTGTCAGGTAGTAACCAAGAAATAAATGCATAAATAAAGTTAATGTAATTGCAGGTAATAATCAGGCAATACTCATGTAATTACAGGTTATAATTAATCATTTACTTTAATTTGATGACATGAACTTCTGTGATGAGTAATAAAAATATGACGTATTTGAACATATTTGATTTAATGGTCCAAGAACAAGAGTTTTTGCTTGAATGTGTTGATGCCTCTGTTAAACAAAGAAACTGTTTAATTCGAATGAGACCATGTTTGATGTCTTTGATCATATTGTAGATATTTTCTTTGTAAATATTGTCTGATTAGACCTCCTCGTCCTTTCCAGCCTCTCAGTTGTGTTTAGGAGCTGTCAGATAAGAGGTGGGGTCACAATAACACAGGGGTCATGCACGAGGCCAGTTGACCTCCAAGAGACTGTAAATGTAAATGTTCTTTATTTATACAGCCTTTTACAACAACCCTTTTGGTGAACCAAAGTGCTTTACAATAGATAGTAAATAAAAAGGAATAAATAAAAACAATAAAAACAATAAAAGCTATAAAATACAATAAAATAAAGTAAAAGTGTCACCACGCTACTGGGTATTAAAAGCCAACCTAAATAAATACGTTTTGAGCCTCGATTTAAAGAGGCCAAGGTCAGAAATAAGACGCATTTCAACGGGGAGCTTTGACCCCGGCACTTCCAGCAAAAGTTGATTAGAAGACCTCAGAGTTCTCCCAGGCTCCTGAATAGTTAAACCAACACTACGTAGTTTTTCCACCCTAATATAATACTTCTAGGGTCATTGTGATGGTACATCGCCTTACAACAGGTTGAATGACCCCTCTGTCATGGTCTGAGGGGGTCTGTATCACCTTCACTGGCACTAAGAAACTCCGATGTGGATGGTAGGAACACTTCCACATTAAAAAACTACAAATGTTTACTGCTTTGACTGCTTTACGGCTTACGTCACTTCCCCCTTGAGGTGAAAGCTAAACGTTGGGAAAAGGAGAATATAAAGCAGTTTATGAATTTTTAAAACAGATTAAATGAACAGAATTTAGTTTAAAGTAAATATGCACTTATTTTCCTGATGGAAATAGGGACCTCTGGCTCACACTCCTGCATAGAAGGTGGCAGTAATGCTCCTCTGACATTGGATGCTACCCGCCATTAAACAAGAGGAAGAAGAAGAAAGCTACATGTAGTGTTGTCATCATGGCGGAAGCAGCGAAAAGCCCGAAGAAAAGAAAAGTTTATCAACAGAGACAAAAAAAGAAAGCTGGAGAGTAACAAGCTAAATGCCCGGACAGGGATAAACACTGGCCCGGCGTTCACTCGCTGGCGTGAGCTGAAAGACGAGGCAGGATGTCCGACCGATGCTGATGTAGCCCTGCTACTATTGGACTTGTAAGTACATGATAATTTACTCAAATAGAAACATGATCAGACTGAATCTTATCAGTCCACATGGTTTATTTGTCTCTTGGGACATCCTGTCGGCTCACTTCTCCTCCCTCTGTATGTCAACAAATGCACGTTGGTGTGAGGCGCTCTGTTTTACGACCACACAGTTACACTCAACGACCACAGAGGCCCCTAGAGAGCTGAAAGCCGGAATCTTACTTAGGGCTGCTTTAAAAGCTCAGTTAAATACAAAGGGGCGAGGCCATTAAGAGCTTTAAAAACAAACATTAAAAGTTTTAAATCAATCCTGTCATGGACGGGAAGCCAGGAAGGGATTTAAGAACAGGAGTGATGTGCTGTCGTCTATTAGTGCTGGTTAAAAGACAGGCAGACCAGATTATTACGTTAAAAATGGAGAACATCATCTTGTCCCTCTACAGCCTCACAGTTTGAGGACCTTAAACGACCTCAACAAGAAAGCTCTGATTTGGGCAGAGGTCTCCAACAGTTTATCCAAACAGGTCCATCTGACCGTGAGGGCTTGATAAACACAAACCCTGCTCCCCCGCTGCTCCCCTCAGCAGGAGAGGTGATTCCCAGCTGCTCTAAATCTTCTGCACTTAATCCTCACTAGACAACACTTCATGGAGATTTGAACCACTCTAAGATGTTCTCCAATGGAGGAGGTGATGGTGCTGATGAAGTCTGATTCAGCTTCAGTGTGAGAATGTCACTCCACATACCCCACATGATTGTGAAGTATGTTGACCAGGTCGGGCTGATTCTTGTTGTCTTTGTTTTTCATGAGTGGTGACTGTTGTGTAAAGCTCATTAATGCCACCTGCTGGGCTAAAGTTTGAATCAGAGTGACTATTTTGACAACACAAAAACTACATTAAAGACTCAAAGATAATCCAGTTTATTCACCAGGGTCTGTCTGTGTGATTGTATGTCTGTCTGTTAGCAAGATTACGCAAAAACTACAGGAGGGATTTACATGAAAATTTTACCAGAGGTGCGGTTTGGTCCAAGGAAGAAGCCGTTACATTTTGGTGGTGATTCGCATATTTGTCTAGATGCAACGAATTCCCAAAATTTGTGAAAAATCCCATAAGTTAACATTGGGCCGTATTTTAAAAAATCATATCTCTGACATCACTTGATGGACTTGCTTCAAAATGTACACGATAACATCTATAACATGACTCTATAATCACGGTAAATTTCATCTGGATCTGATCCAGATTGACGTCACAAAAAAACATTGAACTTCATAATGGCAAATCCCATTGATTTTTTCTCAGCTGCTCTGAGGGTTCTGCCCCCTTTACATCATTGTGGGAAATGCAAACTCACGTCAATGTTTTTCAAGCTTGTGTCACTATATTACTCAGCATCTCTTGCAATGCCAGCGGAGGATTTCTCCACATGGACAGACATGAGCAGAGACTTGGCCGTCATATCAGAGCCATGGTGATCCAGTATTTTGTCCTGGCGGAGGTCTGCGCTCTCCGAGTACTTTCCTGGTTTTACTTGTGTAAACAAGACTGTGTGCTTTACCCCTCAATCCAGTAATGAAGCTGAAATCTGTTTCTGGTCATTACAAAGTAGAAGGCAGCCCAGCTAAGGGCTAGCACAGCTAAACTTAAAACGGTTTATGGACTAAAATAAGTCCCATGAGCGATTGGTTTGGATTTCATGGTCTTCAAAGCTGAACATTTACTTGTTGAACGTATAAAATCTATGAAACAACTTTAAAAATGTAAATCCACAGAGATTTGATCAGCCCTTCTGCTCCATAAGTGTAGCAGAATTAAGGTTAAAGCTAATATTGCTATGGCTTTAGCCATGGATATAAGCTGCTGTAATCCACTATTTAGACCCTGACCTGTTGGTGCTTTGCATTGTGAAACACAGAGCGCAAGCAGGACAGGACTAATGCATCTGCTGATTTTTTATTTTTTTTTGCTAGTTTTCTGACATCCTGGTATTTTTTTGTACAGCAGATTTAAAAAATGTTCACTTTTCATACTGAGATTTGTGTGCAGTTTCACCTATGTCTTCTGCCTCTTCCTTGTGTTTTTTTCCTGCCTCCTCACTTCTGTACTTTTCAACAGGTGTGACAAATGACACCAGATCAGATGGGACACATGCAGTGCACTAACAGATAATTAGACCAATAGGTCTCTGATTTTAAGGATCTGATGATGACTGATGTCATTAGGACAGTCACATGACCAGACGATCAGTCATTGGAGGCCTGTAGTTTGATGGTGATTGGTTCATGAGTGTGCATGGAAACATGCTCACATAATCAATAATGAGAGTTCCATTGTGTACAAAAGTGCAAACATAAAATCATTTAAAGTTGAACCTCTGTGATGCGCGGAGCTTACATCAATAATCAAAAAGGAAGTTCGCCTCCGTCCTGGCGTGTAGATGTCAGATGATGAGGTGTTGGGGGGAAGGGGAGACGGGAGTTGGAGAAAACTGCCATTGTTGGTTGTAACTGCATCACAGGTATGACAGATGGGTTTGGGTTAAGTAAGGAATGGGCAGGGTTAACCATTATGGGGGTGGGGTTTGAACCATGCACTGGGAACACGCTGGAGTTGGGGGCGGAGCCTGGCACAGGTAGAAACACCTGGACGTATTGACCTGTCTCTGGATCCAGCAGCATCTTCCTCTGAGGTGTGGTGGGCGTGTCCAAGAAGAAGAACCGCCCACTCATAGGGTCAAACATAAAGTGACAGTGGGCCGGCCTACCAAGGAGGGCCCCAGGTGCAGATGCAGAGCCTTGGATGTCGACGATGAAGTCATTTCCCACCTGTGCAGGTAACACCCTGTCAAGATTGCATACAAACTTTTGCTGCTGCAGCTGCTGGAGCTCATGTTGATCATGAGTCTGGTCTTTTTTGGGTCCTTCATGATTCTGGTGGTTCTCGGGTCCTTCATGATTGTCGGGTCCTTCATGTTGCCTCTGAGCAGCCACTGTCACAGCGCTGCTCTCACTGACATGACTCTCTGAGCACCTGACCTGATCTGAGGTGTTTTTAGCTGACTCAGCAACCTCTGATCTTCTCAGCAGGTGGCTGGTGGCAGCAGTTGGTACAGGCTGCATTGAGGTACGGATGTAGCCCAGAGGGCCACTCACGTAGCTAACCCCCCCAATATGAGGCTGCAGGGTGGGAGGGTAGACGGGTAAGACCTGGGCCGGGTAGAAACAGGGTTTGAGGACCTGTTGGGAGGAGCAGGGGATGAAATGGGAGGACGGCCTGAGGACAGGACTCTGGTCCTGGGCAGTAGGAGGAGGCTGAATCAGGATGGAGGGGGGTGGGGGGACGAATAAAGATGGAAGGATTGGGGCCCCTGCCTGAGGACTCCTCCCCCTGCCTCCCTCTGATTGGCTGGGCTTTAATAGGTCTTTAGTGATGGATGGCCAGGTGACATCATCACCTTTGCTCCTTATCATTGGTTCACTGCTCCGCCTCTGCTGTGTGACTGGACGGCTGAAATGCTCCTTTTGATTCCTGTCCTGTGATTGGCTGAAGGATGCAGCGACTTTAGCCACATGCCCTCTGCAGGAGTTGCTACAAGATGAAGCCTGATTGGTTCCCTTTGGGACAGGGTTATTGGGGGCCACGCCCACAGCTTGCTGGTAGGTGGGCGGGGGGCTGTGCCTCTGACCAATCACCTTGAAGCTTGTTGGTTTGTTTTTGTGTGAGAATGATAGACTGTAAGTGTTTTTAACCAAACTCCTCATGTCTCTCACAACATGGACCGGAGCTTTAGCCACGCCCCCACCTGTCCCGGTGTCTCCTCCTGGCCCCTCCCTTATCTTCCTCTCTGTTGGCGGGGGAAGGCGGGGTAATACTGGTGCTTCATTCTGCTTGGTGGTGCTCCCACAGGTGTTCTTCTCCACCTGCATCTTCTTTGACAGGATGCTTTTAATGATGCAGGATGCCAACTTTGTCTTTGTTTCGTCCAAAGAGAATGACTTTTGCAGGCGCTGCCGCTGCAACGTCCCTTCCCCATCAGGCACTACAGAAAAGAAACAACAACAGGGAGGACAAACGTTTACCAGGTAAACAAAAGCAAGGTAAAAAACAAGAGCTTTAAAAACAGCACCCTTCGGCATGACCTTTCGAAGTCTGAGCTTGGGACATTTTGATATTATAGCACAGCTGTAAAGTGGTGTGCAGTGTCATACCCTGACCCCCCATCAGACACAACCAGGTCAGGGGTCAGGCCTTATGTCTCTTACATTGTAATAGTCATGAAAACAGACAGGAGAGTGCATGCAGGTCTTTAGGCCTTCACAAATCACAAATAAGAAAAAACAAAAACAAACTGCAAAACAACTGAATATTTCTATGTGACTTTCTATTCACTTTGGGAGATACAAAGTTTTACCAACAGATTCTGTATCGATATCAGGTGACCTTGACATCAGGTGACCCATTTATATGAATGAAACACAAAGAGACAAGATGCTTCGAGAGCTAAGACTGTCCCTCAGCTGCTTCAGGACCAGCTGTTCACAGCACAAGAAGCTTGAGTAAACACACACCATTGCTAATTGCAGCTCCAACTCTATCTTCATCCAGACATGACCTTTACATTCATCATCACTTACAACTGGAGGACTTTGGGCTGCTGCGATACAAACACACCAACAGGTTATCTCACTGGACAGAGGAGAGCTTAATGGATATTGAACTTCAGAGAAACAAACCATCAGGCAAAAAATTAAACCTGTGCAGTTGAAGTGGCCGCGTTTTGCATGGATGGGACACTCTGGTGACCAATAGGGCCATGTTGAAAGTCTCCTCTTTGCCAGGGAGGGCAAATTTTCTGAGTTTTAAGGAACCTGCAATGATCATCCACATATCCAAACTTAAATGCAATGAGTGAAACTCCATCTAATGAGTCAAACATGGAATTCAAAACCGTTTAAATCCTTCTTGGATGAGAGTGACAGACCATTTACATTTTTTGTATTCTGAAAGTAAAAAAGGGAGTTTTTAAGGCAATAAAAGCTTTATGCTTCTGCGTGTGTTGTAATTTTTAATATTGTCATGGCAAACTTTGTCAGATTTTCTTCATGAACGTACATCTTGATGGCATTTTAACTGACTGCACTGACAAAGTTGAAGGGCCACCAGTTGCCCACCTCTGGCCTATTGGCTTGAAAAAATTAACAATAACATGGTGAGTGTTGGTATGTAAAAAGTGCTAAGTGTGTAAAAGCCCCATAGTTATAGTAAGTTATTTTGTAGTCCCATTTTCGATTTGTCGAAATTTGTCTCAGGTGAAGAGTGCTGCAGAGTCAAAGACCCCTCTGATCTGCAACGAGCGCCTCAGGACCTGCACTCAGCCCAAAAACACACTCCGGGTCAGCAGAGGACTGAACAACTATTAAAAGATGAGTAACTGGACCATCTGGTGCCCACATACCAGGGCAAACCCTGGTCTTCCAATATTATTGTTATAATATTATTATAATATTTTTTTAAAAAACAATACTGCATTACTATCATTATTGTATCCTGAATATCAGCAACATTATTATAATTATTATTTTCAATTATTGTTATTGTAATTATTGCATTAGTATCATCATTACATCCAGAATATTATGTAATATACTTCTTCTTTGATTGGCAGATCGCAAACAACCTTTAGGTTCATACCGCCACCTACTGCACTGGATGTATAGGGTACACCCTCATTCCTCTTCTGCTTGATTGCCGGATTGCAAACAACTTTTAGGTGTATACCACCACCTACTGTACAGGAGTGTGTAGTATTACTTTTTCAAAACATTGCTTGTCTTTTGTCGTGTGTGCACTGCTTTGCTCTGGCTCATATGAAGGCGACAGCCCTCAAAACCAGCGGCCACCACATTTTAGGGTACACGCTAATATTATTATTAATATATGCTTTAATAGTAATAGTACATGGTGAAGAAGATGATGAAAGTGATTAAGGTAATAAAGCTGACGAAGGTGATGAAGGAGATGGAGGTGATTAAGTCAGAGCTCTGGGTCCTTCATAGTTACCTTGATTTGCCCCTGCAATAATGCCTCTGTAGACCCTGTAGCTGTCATTATCAGTGCTGTGGAGAGAGGCAGGCAGGCTGTGCTGACGACGCAGCAAATCAGGACGCACAGGTGGACACACCTCACTGTTAGCCCCGCCCCCTTCATAAGACTCCTCCCTCACCTGGATGTGCAGACAGACAGAGTCAATGCAGAGACAGACAGACCGACAGGTACATTTTTGAAGATACAGATGGCTATCGGACCTGAAGTTTCTGCGTGTTTCTGTCATCTTTCTTCTTCTTCTTAAGTTGAATCTGTCGCTTTGGGACCATCTTTAGCCCCTCCCCACTCTTACCTTCAACCTTCAGGTAACAAATTAAAAAAAAGAACAAGTGAAAAAGTCATTTGAATGTAGGAACCATTTATCAATATCAAACAGATCATTCAGTGGATGGATGAAGAGCCTCAAACATCATGCCTCGGACCCCAGTGACCATCAACAACACCCAGGCATCAACGGAACAAAACTAGGGTTAGGGTTAGGGCATCCCCATGGAAACAGAGGCAATGCCTCAGACTGCACAAAGTGGGTTTATTTCTTAGTTTGGAGGGTTGTTCATTGCCGACCAGCCAACAAGGGTTTGAGTGCACTTCCTGCCGTCACATGAAGTTTCCAATGGCCAACTTGACACCTGGTGTAAATGAATGGATGTGAATGCAGGGTGAATGCATGTGGGTGTGGCATGAAGGGAAGTGATTGGATGTTAATGGACATGAATGTTAATTTAATGCTGTAATTTGAATGGACACAGTTTTTTGTTAAATGTTATATGTTAACCCTAACCCTAACCCTGTTGCTAATATGTTTATAACCATTGTCATAAACTTTGAGTGGTCACATGACCAAAACAGGGGTTTACATGCTGAGGTCTGTTTCCTCCTGCGCTTTGTTTTTCTCCTGAGTCGGTCAGTTGTGATGTGTAAATGTGCCAGAGGTTCTTAACCCTTCACCATCTCTGGTGTATAATTTGGTTCTCATTTAGTTGGGAGTGACACTCACCAGCGTTTCCATGGAAACATCAACACACTCAAAGCTGCTCTCGTGGTCGGACTCATCGTCCTCTGATTGGAGGATGACGGAGGGTGAAAAATGGAGGGACAGGTCTTCCTCAGACCAATCGCTCTCACTCTCCTCGTCTTCATCCTTGTCTTCCTCGTCTCTGTCAGAACGGTGGGTCGGGGACACATCCAGGTAATTTGTCTCACACTCACCTGCACAGGTGGGTTTGGAGCTTCTTTCAACAGGAACTATTGAATATGGAGGACAGTAACGTGACATAGAGTCATGATGAGGCAGAAGGTCAACCTCAGGGCAGCGGTGAGCGCTGAGGAAGAGTGGCTTCTCTGCGCCTTGTCTGAGCTCCATTGTCAGGGCGTGCCCTCAGACCGATCAGCTGATGGAAATAAACAAAGACAAACGTTATGGGTTTGATCCTCAAACCCAAATGCCTCATGATGATCTTCATTTGTGTTTCCTTTCCTTTGTTTGAATAATGACCATAACCAGCACCCAAACCAACCTCAGGAAAACCACAACCACAGGACCCACCACCTCAGGGCTAATCAGAACCTCAGGACCTACCCTAACCTCACGACAAAACACAACCTCCTAAGTGGAGATCACAATCCAGATTTTAAAAGGTTGACCATCTGATTCTACAAAGACAGGACAAAAAACAAACATGTCCAAAATATGACTAAGACCCTGGAGAAGACGTGTATGAGTTTGGCTTGCATCTACTCTCCACTGTAGTGAGATTGCCTGTTCAACTGGTCATTTGCAGAATTAGCTAATCAGCCAATCATATGGCAGCAACTCAATGCATTCTGTCATGTAGACATGATGAGGTCGAGTTGCTGAAGTTCAAACAGAGCATCAGAATTTCCAGGAGAGGTGATTTAAGAGACTCAGTGTGGCATGGTTGTTGGTGTCAGACAGGATGGTTTATCAGAGACTGCTGGTCTACTAGGATTTTCACGCACAACCGTCTCTAGGGTTTACAGAGAATGGTCTAGAAAAGAGAAAATATCCAGTGAGCAGCAATTCTGCTGGCCAAAATGCTTTGTTGATGTCAGATGTCAGAGGTGAATGGTCAGAGTGGTTGCAGACGATAGAAAGTCAACAGGAACTCAAAAAAACACTTGTTACAACCGAGGTGTGATGAAGACATTTCAGAACAACACATACACCTGAGCTAATATTGTACTTATCTAGTCTCTGTGACTCAAAGGTCTTTTACACCACAGGTCACATGAACACATCCATTCATTGATAATTGTTAATTGTGAGTCTTATATCAGGTGTCCATCAGTATCAGATCAACTGGATCAGTGGAACAAATAAAGACCAGACCTAATCAAATCAATCATGGTTCTTACTTTTTTTACATTTGCGAACTGCTGCCGCAGTGGGAGCAGTGGGACTGGAACCCATGTGTACATATATATATATACACACACACATATATATATCTATATATCTATATATCTATATATATATATATACAGTGCAGTGAAAAAGTATTTGACCCCTTCCTGATTTCTTACTTTTTTGCATAATTGTCACACAAATTTTAACACAGAGAAAGATAATCTGAGTAAATACAAAATGCAGTTTTTAAATGATGATTTTATTTATTAAGGAAAAAAAGCTGTCCAAACCTACATGACCCTATGTGAAAAAGTAATTGCCCCCTGAACCTAATAACTGGTTGTGCCACCCTTGGCAGCAATAGCTGCAGTCAAACGTTTGCAATAAGTGGTGATGAGTCTTTCACATCGCTGTGGAGGAATTTTGGCCCACTCTTCTGCGTGGAATTTTTTGAAATTCAGACACATTGGAGGGTTTTCGAGCATGAACTGCCTGTTTAAGGTCACACCACAGCATCTCAATTGGATTTAAGGCCAGACTTTGACTCGGCCACTCCAAAACCTTAATTGTATTTTTTTTTAAGCCATTCAGAGGTGGACTTTCTAGTGTGTTTCGGGTCATTGTCCCGTTGCATCCGTGGTTCACTGGATTCCTAAAGCCTTAGAAATGGCTTTGTAATAGACTGATAGATTTCAATCACTTTGTTTCTCATTTGTTCTTGAATTTCTTTGGATCGTGGCATGATGTGTTTCTTTTAGAGATCTTGCAGCCTACTTCACTGTCAGACAGTTTCTGTTTCAGTGATTTCTTAATTCAACAGGTCTGCAGTAATCAGGTCTGAGTGTGGTCAGTGAAACTGAACTCAGCTTTCAAAAAATGTGGTTAATCACAGTTAAGTCATGATTTAACAAGAGGGGGGGCTTACTTTTTCACATAAGGTCATGTAGGTTTGGAGAGCTTTTTTCCCTTAATAAATAAAATCATTTTAAAACTGCACTTTGTATTTTGTTAGGTTATCTTTGTCTAAAGTTAAAATTTTTGTGATAATCTGAAACATTTGAGTGTGACAAATATTCAAAAAAGTAAGAAATCAGGAAGGGGGCAAATACTTTTTCATGGCACAGTAAATATCTGTAAATATACACACACATATATGTACATATACATATATATATATATATATATATATATATATATATGTATATATATACACACAAACACACATGCGTGTGTGTTTGTGTGTGTGTGTGTCTATAAAATAAATA
The DNA here is from genome assembly GCA_037902135.1 of Cetoscarus ocellatus. Lineage (NCBI taxonomy): Eukaryota > Metazoa > Chordata > Actinopteri > Labriformes > Labridae > Cetoscarus > Cetoscarus ocellatus. The sequence continues at coordinate 626,154 of JBAMNC010001873.1, forward strand.
GTATGGCTTAATCTGCTCCAATCAAACAGAAGAAGAAGATTAACATCTGGTGTGGAGATTTTAATGCATGAATATAGATGAGCAATGTTTTGACAGAGTGATACTACACACTCCTGTACAGTAGGTGGCGGTATACACTTAAAAGATGTTTGCGATCCACCAATCAAACAGAAAAACAGAAACAGAAACAGAATCTGCTCTACCTTGAGACAACACTTGTTATAAATCCTTGCTATCCAAAATAAGATTGTTTGATTGGTCCAATGGAATAATATTACAAATATTGTTTTATAAACATATGCTGAGCTTTTCTGCATGACACCTTATAAAGTGCAGCTCCTATTCAACTCAGTCACTAACTTATAACATGAAGTAAGCAGCAGAGATGGGCGCAGCTGACGGTGATTCTTTACAAATCAACTTTTCCAATTTTGTTGCTTGAGATTCTCCTGGTAGCAGAACTGTAACACTGAGGGTTTGAATTTAAGAAATTCAGTCAATAAAACAAATATGAGAATATCCTTTTAAGGCCCTACTCACCTTAGATGGCTTTGCTCCAACACCAAGATCAACTGGATCACTGGGACAAATAAAGACCAGACCTAATCAAATCAATATGACCTGGTATAAACCAAGATGAAACCTGGTCAAATCTGGATTAAATTGAACTGTATTGAACCAGGATATAACATGATCTAATCAGGATTAAACCTGATCACATCAGTATGAACTGGATCAAACTGGATTAAACCAGATTAAATACGGATAAAATGAAACTGGATACACTCAGAACAAAACTGGATCAAAACAAAATAAATAAGTATGAAATATATACTAAACTGAATCAAATGAGAATTAAACAGGATTATGTCAGAATTTAACCAGGTCGGTGAGTATTTAATCTGATGAATTTGGGATTTGACAGGATCAATTTTGAATCAAACTGGATAAAATCAGGATAAACTGGATAAAATCGTGACTAAGCCTAATCAAGTAATCCTCAAATACATTAACCCAGGATTAAAGTAGATCAGAATCAGATCAAACTGAATCAAATCAGAATTTAACTAGATCAATCAGGATTAAACCAAATCCAACAGGGTTTAACCAGATCTCATTAGGATTTAACGAAATTGATCAAGATTGAACTAGATCAATGTGGATAAAGCCTGATAAAATCAGGATCACAATTCAGGATTAAATTCAGGATTAAACCAGATCAGTTAAGTTTAAACTGGGTCATTCAGGATTAAACCTTGTTAAATCAAGATCTGGATCAGAGGTTTGTACTTTGGGGTCCTGGTCCAAGTTCAGACCAACTTCTCCAGGTTAGACCAGGTTTCAGTCAAAGTCCATGTCCTGTCTGATTTGAAAGGTTCAGTCATTTTTAGAGCCATCGAACGATGAGTGGACATCAAAGAAACATCAAAGGATATCCAGGGCACATCAAAGTGATATCAAAGGAAGAGTTCATAGTTTTCTTGGTGTTTTAGTCCCCCTTCAGTCTTCAGTTCTTGTCCCATGACCGTCTCAGCTCGGGCGATCAACACCAACTGTCCTGCCTTGGAGAGAGAGAGAGAGTGGGCGAGCGAAGGACGTGTTGGTGAGGGACTGCAGGCGAAGACAGAGAGTGAGAGGGCGAGCAACATACACACCAACAGAGAAAGAGAGAGTCGTATCAGTCTGCAGCACTCTATTTTTGGAGGTGATTGACAGACAAGGCTGCAGCAGGAGTGTGTCTCTGTTACCCACGGCGGTGACACATGGAGACAAAACACAAGTTCAGCACTCTGCAGGTCCTCTTCTGTCCACTAGAGGCTGTGTTTGAAAGTGCAACAGTACCAGCCAGCTTCCATGTTCAAATATCTGTGTTTACAGATATAAATAAGCATGTTTAGATACATCTAAACATGTTTACAGCAGATAAAAAAATGTTTATAGATACAATTAAACATTTTTACAGCAGAGAAAAAAATGTCTACAGATACAACTAAACGTGTTTACAGATCCAATTAAAAATGTGTAAAGATACAACCAAACAGTAATACAACTAAACATGTTTACAGCAGAGAAACATGTTTACAGATACCACTAAACATGTTTATAGATACAATTAAATATGTTTACAGATACATCTAAACATGTTTAAGTAATAAATAAACAAAAGCTTGATAGCTCTAGCAACATTTTTGGTTAAAGCAGAGAGACTATACTGGTGTTCTCTCATTAAGGAAGAAATCCTGGACTAGACGCTGTTACAGAACAAACCTTCAGTGTGTCCCAAATGGCATACTTCCAATCTCAATACTTAAAATTTTGAGTATACTTAGTGAAAAGGAAAAGAAGTATGTAAAGTATGCGAAAAAGTGAGTCCGCAAAAGTACCCGGATGACGTACTCAAATCGGTCAGGATTTTGAGTATGCAGCTGTGGACCGTACTCATTCTTTCAGCAGCAGTAGAGGCGGAGAGCTGTGGCCCTGCATTGTCTACAGTGGATGTGGCTGTGATGTACAAATGTAAGTTATTAATGTTGTGTTTTACACGTGTTGTTTCCACCATGGACCATCAGCTGTTGTCGTTCTGAGTACATTTGTGGTGTAGCTTGTTTTTTTTGTTTGTTTTGTACGGCATATGGTAGGCTGTCATGAATGCTAATGCTAGTTGGGTTCAGCTGCCGGGGTTCTAGTATTACCAGAAGAACCGGGCAAATAAAGATAACCAACGGGTCAGCAGAGCACGCACAGGGACTATATGACCATAAGCACCACTCAGACATTTTACTTTATCAGTGTATTTTCACTGCTGCTGTGCCCCGCATAGCTCTCTCGGTCGCCTAAGTCAGCTGCACCGATCCCCACTAAACGTCTAACTCTACAGCGCTAATTGAGACGTGGTGAATATGGGATTAATTTTTGCCTTCACTGTAGAGGATGCTGGTATTAAAGTGTGGAGAGAGCTTGATCATTCATAAATACCCGCTAAATGCGGCAGCTATTAGCTAGCCTTAGCTTGGTAGATAGCCTGTGAATAAAGCTGGTATCAGCTACGGAGGTTTATCTGCCACATATCATGTCACTACTGTCATGTGTTCCCCTTCGTTCCATGTCTGTAAGGTTATATGTTTTGCTCTTTCTAGGGACCGATGAGGATACAAGGGGCCTGATGTGATAGTGATCACACACAGCCTGAAACTGAACTGAATAAAAAAGCTGTCTGTTCAGGTAACAGGCTGCATGCAGGGAAGGTGGCTTCACCCACACATGGCAGCCATCAATGCTGCCAACCACCTTGCTGAAGGCTGCTGACCCAGCCAACCTGGCGAAACCTGCACCCAGGTGAGGGAGGTCCTCCACTGGTGGAAGGCGGACAACCAGCGGGAAGAGCGCCAGGTCACTCTCCCTGTTAAAGGAAGACATTAAGACATTAAGCTGCCAGTAAAGCCTGGGGTTTGGAGGCTGGGGAAATGCAGAATAAATGTCTTTAAAATAAAATTTTATTTATATTAATGTTGGTGTGTTTTTTGTTATATTTTTTGTTGTACATGTAACATGCTGATCTAACACTGATGCTTCAATATAAACCTTTTAACTACCAGCTCAACTGTTTGGGAGAGGGCATCAATAAATTCAGGGATATTTAATGTTTTAAAAAATAGAACAAATCAAATCATTGTTTAATACTGTTAACATCTCAGGGAACAGAGAAAAGTACAAACAAACCAAATACCAGATATTTTCTTGCTGTGGGATTTAACGGTTTTAAAAGCTAACAGTTGATTACGTAATGACATAAAAATGCACAAATATTTGGGACAAAATCAATTACAAAAGGCAGAAATGTTTGTAAACAAAATAGCAAAAAATAACTTCAACTAGATGATATTGAGTTGGACAAACATACAAAAATGTTTTTGATGAATAAGAGATTAAATATATATATATATATATATATATACATATACATATATATATATATATATATATATATATATATATATATATATATATATATATATATATATATATATATATATATATATATATATACATATATATGCACATACATATATATATACAGTCCTGATCCAGAAAGATGCCCAGAAGGGAACAGTCCCATCCAACTATCGGCCAATCACCTGCCCCTCCACAACATGGAAACTCCTGTCAGGCATCATTGTGGCTAAGATAAGTGGGCACGTGGATCAATACATGACAGAGACACAGAAAGGCATTGGTAAAAATACCAGAGGAGCAAAACACCAGCTACTAATTGACAGAACAGTCGCCTGAGACTGCAGAACCAGACAGACCAACCTGTGCACTGCCTGGATTGATTACAAGAAAGCCTATGACTCGATGCCACATACGTGGATCCTGGAATGCATGGAGCTGTACAAGGTCAACAAGACTCTAAGAGCCTTCATTGCAAACTCAATGAGTCAATGGAACACCACCCTTGAGGCCAACTTCGAGCCAATTGCACAAGTCTCCATCAAATGTGGCATATACCAAGGTGATGCTCTGTCCCCACTGCTGTTCTGCATAGGACTGAACCCCCTCAGCCAAATAATCAACAACACTGGCTACGGAAACAGACTCCGAAATGTGACACCATCAGTCACCTCCTCTACATGGATGACATCAAGCTGTACGCTAAGAGTGAGCGAGACATCGACTCACTGATCCACACCACCAGGATCTACAGCAGTGACATCGGAATGTCGTTCGGACTGGAGAAGTGTGGCCGAATGGTGACAAAAAGAGGGAAGGTAGTCCATACAGAAGGCATTACACTCCCAGAAGGCAGAATAGCAGATGTGGAAGAGAGCTACAAATACCTTGGCATACCACAGGCAAATGGCAACCACGAAGAGGCCACTAGGAAAGCAGCAACGGCCAAGTACCTGAAGCGAATAAGGCAAGTCCTAAAGAGTCAGCTCAATGGCAGAAAAAGGTTCGGGCAATTAACAGCTATGCCATGCCAGTGATCAGATACCCAGCTGGAATAATAAGCTGGCCAAAGGAGGAAATTCAGGCCACAGACGTTAGAACTCGGGAACTGCTCACCATGCACGGGGGGTTTCACCCCAAGTCCAGTATCCAGAGGCTATACACTAAGCGCAAAGAAGGAGGCAGAGGGTTAGTGAGCATCAGAGCCACTATCCAAGATGAAACATCCAAGCTCCATGACTACGTCAGGAAGATGGCCCCAAGAGATCAAGCGCTTAGTGAGTGTCTCAGACACTGGAAACTGACAGAGAAGGAGGAACTAGAGGAACCATCGTGGGAGGAGAAACCCCTGCATGGGATGTACCACCGACAGATAGCTGAAGTGGCTGATATGAACAAATCCTACCAGTGGCTAGAGAGGGCTGGACTGAAGGACAGCACAGAGGCACTAATCATGGCTGCACAGGAACAGGCCTTGAGTACCAGAGCAATAGAGGCCCGGATCTACCACACCAGGCAAGATCCCAGGTGCAGGCTGTGCAAAGAGAGCCCTGAAACAGTCCCGCACCTAACAGCAGGGTGTAAGATGCCTGGCAGGAAAAGCATACATGGAACGCCATAACCAAGTAGCCGGTATAGTGTACAGGAACATCCGTGCAGAATATGGACTGGAGCCCCCAAGGTCAAAATGGGAAGCACCTCCCAAGGTGACTGAGAATGGCCGAGCAAAGATCCTGTGGGACTTCCAGATACAGACCGACAAAATGGTAATGGCCAACCAACCGGACATTGTAATTGTGGATAAGCAGCAGAGGAAAGCCGTTGTGATTGATGTAGCCATCCCAAGTGATAGCAACATCAGGAAAAAGGAACACGAGAAACTAGAGAAATACCAAGGGCTCAAAGAAGAGCTAGAGAAAGCCTGGAAGGTGAAGGCAACAGTAGTGCCTGTGGTCATCGGGGCAGTGACCCCCACACTGGAGAAGTGGCTCCAACAGATCCCTGGAGAAACATCAGACATCTCACTCCAGAAGAGTGCAGTCCTAGGAACAGCTAAGATACTGCAGGACCCTCAAGCTCCCAGGCCTCTGGTAGAGGACCTTAGCTGAAGAGGATGAACAGCCACCCACCACACCGGGGAGAGGGGGGTGGGTGAGAGAAGAGTTTTTATATGTGTGTATATATATATATATATATATACATACATATATATATATATATATATATATATATATATATATATATATATATATATATATATATATATATATATATATAAATAGGTAAACGGTTAAGTATTTAAAATAAAAATGATGGCAATAATAACCTAGCTTTTTAAATCCTATACAAAGAAAATAAAAGTTAATTTGGTTTGTTTGCAGTTTTTTCTGTATCCTAAAACATTGACAGAAACAAACACATTAAATATTCCTTGATATGTTGACCTCTGCCAAACAGTTGAGCTGGGAGTTAAAATGTAAGTGATGTCATTGGTGTAAACAATATACCAGTCAAATTACTGTAATACTTTAAGTCAAACTCATAATACTTGTGTATTTTTACTGTATAGTCTTTTAAGTTGTACAGAGTTATCTTTACATTGTATAACAAGGGCAAGTTTGAAATCCCGAGTGGACACAGGTTTGAAAAAAAAAAATGACTCATGACGAAATGTTTTGGTATCTAAATCACACAAATAAACTATACTTACTGATGCATCTTCAGCCAGTAGGAGGACATGATGTTATTAGCGCTGACTGTGGCATAGCAAAGTGTGATGAATATTCATTTTGCGTTTTAGGTATTGATATGATATAATAAGAAAAGATTTGATATTACATATATTTGATAAATGATCCAAAAGTCTGTGAAACTTAGTGGGCAAATGGTCGTGGTATTTGGCAGTAATGCGCTGCAAGCCGGTCACAATTCGGTGTAGAAGAAGAAGTTGACATCGTGTCGTCATTTCTGGTGAGTTTGCTGCTCGGCAGTATGCGATTTGGGACACAGTACTTTAGTAACATCTATCTTTCCTGTACCATGATTCTGCTGAGCATCTTCAATAAGCACATCTAAGGCTGGCTCCTCTCCTCTCAGTTTTCCTTACAGCTTTATTAGTCTGACCTGATTCAATGTTGTCTGTTCTCCTGTTCCAGTCATTAAGAACGGAGTCAGCAAGCTATGCAGTGTAGATAGCCAGTTTCACAGCTTCAATCAGCATAATGTATGAAGTCTTAGAGAGAATCCTGCTCGATGGAGTGGTTGCACTGATTTAGTCCTCTGACACCAGTTTGGGATTAAAGCTCACCAGGGCATTGGTATGTGTGTATATTCAGATATCTGTCTCACCTGTGCCTTTCTCTTACCTGTGCCTCGTCTGTCTCATCTGTGCCTTGTCTGTCTCACCTGGTCCTTGTCTATCTGTGGTGTCCTTGTGATTTTCCTAATGACCACTCTCTGTAAGTATATTCTGTACTTTTTTGTAGTAGTGAATGTAAGTAATAATAAAAACATGACAGTTAAAAATATGCTCTGTGGTGTGTGATGTTACCTTGTTTTTGTTTTATGTGTGTTTGTCCCGTTTATTGATTAAATGATTGACTGCTTAATATCATCAGTCTATCTACTTCTTCTGGATTAAAGGATAACTTTAAAAACATTCTAATAATAAGTATGTAAATAAATCACAGTTTTTCATGAAACATAGGGACTGTTTCTTTTTTAGTTAATAGAGAAAGGGGCAGCAAATGAAGAACAGGGTAAAGAAGAAAAGGCTGCTCCTTCCATTCTTTACGGGAAGGGCAACAGCGGGAGTGAACAGGTCCTGAAAGACCCATCCATGACACCATGCTGTGTAAAAACGCAATAAATAACAGTATCAGTAAGTATCATAATTATAGCAATAGTGACGATTGTTAGCATTGCAATAACAGTAATTATGATAACAATAACATCAAAAATAGTAAAACTGATAAACACTTGTGGGAATACAATAATGCTTTGGCCAAAAATGCGTGTCTGTGTTAAATAAAGAAATATCCATCCATCATCTATACTGCTTATCCCTGGAGGGGGCTGGAGGCTATCCCAGTTGACATCGGGTGAGAGGTACGATACACCCTGAAGCAGTCATCAGTTGATTCCAGGGCCACATAGAGAGACAGACAACCATTCATGCTCATACTCATACATAAGAGCAATTTGAAGTCACCAAACAACCTAATGAGCATGTTTTTGGACTGTGGGGGGAAACTGGAGAGCCCTGAGAGAACCCCCCCCATCCCTCCCCCCAAGATAAATAAATAAAGGAATAAATTGAAATTAATTTCAATTTCAATTTTAACTAAAAAAGACAGTCTGGCATTTTGGCATTGACCTGCTCTTTTGTGAAGAATCTTGGAATAAAATCTGTTATGATCCACTGATAAAAACTAAAAAACAACTTGATTCACTGATTGATCTTTTGATGTACTTGATTTATGTATGCTGTTTCAATCTACCAGATCATAATCAGTACATCCAGTATTTGTTTCCTCTATTAAATAAACGGTTGATGATTAAAGTGTTAATAATAAAAAGGTAAGGAAGTTCAACCCCTCCTGCAGTTCCTCGTCAGCCCAGCAGGGGGGGGTTAATGCTCCCGGAGCCCGGTTGAGACCTCCACTGAAGAAGAAGCAGGTCCGTCCGCCGTGTGTGCTCTCTGAGGGTGTCCTGAAGTTTGTTTGTTTATTAACGGTTTGTTGATGGTTGTTTGTTTGTTCACGGTCTCTTGTTTGTTACTCTGATCCCTGTAATCCCGCCGCAGATTTACTCCGGTAATTTACACCCGTCCCGGAACATTCCCGTGTCGTCGCCGTGTCCCGGTGTGTCCGGAGCGATGCCTGGGTTCGAGCTCTCTGGTCCGCAGGTGGGTTCAGGAGTACCTGCTCTGAGTCTGTCTGATCGATAGTTTTATCGATGAGTGATTATTGTACTGATCAGGCTGATTGTTGCTCTGTTTGCGGTCTGAGTTCAGGCTCTGGTGTTACGGTTATTTATGTTACCGTGTAGATGTGTGTCCTTTACGCCGTCGGTCTGATCTGGTTAACCGAATGTCCGTTCAGACCATACTGACCCTAAAGCCCCGGTTTTATTCCGTGATGCTCTGCTTCGGCTTCCAAACCACCGTTTACCTGGTTAGCCTGTATGCTACTCCGTTAGCTTCGTCACGACAGCTGCTTTCCGGCAAACAGCTGGTGACGTCAGCGCGGAAGTAAAGAAGAGGATTTGATACGCAGTAGTAAATCCGAGAGTCGCCGATTAATCGACGACTTGATCAACAACCAATATTAAAAACATCGCAGTGACGTCACGGACATGAGCCACGCAGGCGCAGAACTGCGGATCAATTTTAGCCCGGGTCACGTTGAGCTGGTTCAGGTAAACACCTGTAGTAAGCTAACAGTGCTAATGATGCTAACGATGCTAGCATGCTGAAGTATATGAATATGTGATAGTCAGATAAATATTAAAATATTAACAAATAAGTCTAATGCGATATATGAATGAGAACACAGCTATCACAGGTAAGTCACGGTGGTATTTAATGATTTTATACCTGTTAGTGCAGTCTTAACCTCAGAGCCTAGCCTCCTGTTTCTGTGAGTTATTCTCCTCTGAAATTCATGGCTGCTGTTCTTGATAATCTGTCCGGGCACCTGTCTGTTACTGAGTCACCTTCTGGTTTTTCTATCAAGCATCTCGTAATTGTTGTCATGATGTGAGTTTAACATGTCTGACTTCACTGATGGATTCATTTCAGAGTTTCTGCAGTCATGAATCTGAAATTCAATTTCTAGGGATGCACAATATAATCGTTTTGAGCTCAGCAGATATGAAAATGTTGCAGATATTTAGGTTTAGTATATAATTGCATAACAGCCGTAGATATGGGCCATTCTTATCCTTTAAATCTGCTGAAATATTGGAATAATGCCTTAATGTACTAAAATATTTCACTTCTTTTTCATTTAATGTCTACACTAAAACACCAACGGCATCTTCTTTTAAAGATTAAAATGTAGTTTCTGTTGTTTAACATTAATTTGTAATGCAAATAAAATGTCGCAAAATAAGAAACAGGTCAACTTTAGTAGACGACTGCACAGTTTGACAAATGAATGACAGAATCTGCAATATAATTTCAGAAATATCAGCATATCAGCAAAAATCAAATATCAAGCATCCTGAATAATTCCATGCAAACTCTATCCAATATTCAGAATTTGATGTTTTATGGATTTCACTACACATTTGTTTTAATGTCTCCTCTGTGATATAATCTGATAAATATCTGACAAAGAGAAGAAGATAAGACAGCTAATGATGCTTAATATCAAAAAGCTCAGGGAGCTTACAGTGCTAACAGTCTAACTACTACAAAATGAAGTTGATGAAAAGAAGCCCTTTAAATATCCTGAACCAGGAAGCATCAACACACACAGCATTTAATTACAGAAATGTACTCAACTCAACTTTATTTATAAAGCACATTATAAAAAACCACAGCCGAAACACTGTTACTGTTTCAAAGTGCTGTTGTGCAAGGAAATGTTTCGCCTTTGCCAGCTGCCTAATCTGAAAAATGCTGGACTTCAGCACAGAAGTAATTTGACGATCCAATTTAAAATGACTGTCCATCCTAAAACCCAAGTTTGAGGCCGTTTGCTTTAAATAATAAGCTAAAGGCCCAGGTCAAGTCAAATATATCGTAATATGATGACTGATCAGACTAAATTATTTTGAATGATTATCTTTAACATTTAAAATAAATGACATTTACATTTCCCCACTACTGTCTGTCATAACAGCAACAAATAAATGAGTGAGTTGCTTTTAACAGCTAAGATTTTTATTTCTGTTTAAACAGGTACCCTCTTGACTAATAATTATAAAGTTATGAACATTAATGAAAACTTACATTTAATCATTAAGCATAACTATGAAAGTAATGTAATTAAAAATATATAATGTTGTTGTAGTTCGTGTGTGCGTGTTATCAACATCATACACATTAATCAAATATCTTTTGTTAACATTGAATCACATTCTTGCCAACACACCCTCCTGTTTTCAATCAGTGTCTGTCCTGACTAAAATAACATCCCCATTAATGCCAGCACCATCAGCCATGAACCTGTTTTATATAACAATACTGACACTGTAAATGATCCTTAAATATCTTTACTGTGATACAAGATTGATGCACAATGTCATAGTTACAATATTAGATTTAACCAATATTAGCCTAAAAACTTAAATATGGGTGTCTGATATTAAAATTTTTGTCAATTTTTACTGCTGATGAATAAGCCGTACATATATCCTATATATTGGCTGTAAAACCGGTAAAATACATGAACCATATTGCTGCATTCATCATCATTGCTTGGGTACATTTAAAAAGGGTAAATCAAAAACAAAGACAAGAGCCAAAAAGAAGATCCAGAGGAGGTCTTTATTTGAGTGTAAAGGGTTAATTCAAATAAACGCTTGTGCTGAATATGTGTGTGTATATATATATATGTATACATATATGTAATGATGTCCTAATGCTGGTGTTTTCTTTGTTATAATCAGGAGGAGGTGTTGGTGCCAGCTCAGAGGGTCCTGGTCACCGGGGCGACAGGTCTCCTGGGTCGGTCAGTCTGCAGAGAGTTCCAGGATAACGGCTGGTTGGTCATTGGGACAGGATTCAAGAGGGCCAGGCCCCGTTTCCTCCGCTGTGACCTCACAGATGAGGATGCCGTCAGAGCGCTGCTGCAAGAGTACACGGTACTGAACACGGTGCACTGTTATACTTTTTAAATTTATTTATTATTTAAAGTTAGAATCAAACAGGTGACTCTTCTTAGACCATTAAATACATGTGTATCGACACAGCCTTTTTTAGCTGATACAGATCGACCAATACTGATGTCTTTGTTTAACAAAACAGGACAAATGATCCGGGAGAGAAATGTGATCAGTATCCCGCAGTATGGACGTATGAGTCTCAGTGAAAAAAACATTTCTAACTGACAGACTGAGACATGCCTAAACTTCATCCACCTGCAAAACAGTGTAAATAGACTAAAAAACATATAGAAGACAATATGCTCCCAAACATTAATGATTTAACATCATGCAACTGATGGAATTATTTCATTGATGATAAAACACATTTTACCAAGGTAGCCTGAACGCATCACAGTGTTATGGACTGGACCTCAAATGCATGAGAAAGCTTCATATGTGTTGTAGCTAATTTCTCTTAGCTGATTATTGTTTATCCTGTCAGTCTCAGGGTGAACATCAGCACAGACTTCACTCTGGGTTCATTTTTTTGACAAAAAGAACTAAAGATAAAGTTCAGGAGATTGAATTTATGTAAGAGGACGGCACAGAGGGAGCAGCACATAAGGGGACTAGATGGCAGAAGGAAACATTGTAAAGGTAAGGATGGGTTAATCCACAGTTGATCAGTTTCAGGAACTATAGGAGTTCATAAAGATCGAGCAGTCCCATAATAATGTGAGATGTTGGCAAATTGATCTGTGTTTGATCGATTTGGACCTTCATTAAATACCATCAAACCTCCAACAGTTATGGTTTTATCTCCACACGAACCCTCCATGGACCATCAGAACTCTGGTGTCTATTTTGTTTAACATTGTGTAGGATCTGTACTAAAATTATAGGTGGGTTCAAAAGCTGAAAATGTCGGCCTGTTCACCCACAGAGTAAAAACCTAAAGATCCACTCGTCATGTTTTTAATGCCATCCAACACGGCTCAGGGACGGCTGCCATGTCCCAGACCTAAGGACAGGATTTAACTTTATCATATCAAACCCAAAGGGGCTTTAGACAGAAAATCTAACATTACATATTTTTCATCATATCAAACATCGAACACTGGGCCCAGTTCAGCGCATAGATCCAAGAGCACTGCTCTGGGAAATCTAAATCTGCTTATGATCCAGTCATCATTGTGGGCCAGGAGATCTTGGTGGTCCCTAAAGACTCTCCATCCTGATCCACAGCTTGTGTGATCTTCAGCAGCGCCAGCACATCCATTGTGCAGCATTAGGCACCAGTGTCACTGCAGTATTTATATGCTGACTCAGCAGTTAGACTGATTGTTACGCACTTTGTCATAACTAACACTAATCAGTCAGTGCTATCCACTGCCCATTATCATTTGAAGATGAAGTCTAATACATGAACATTCATTCAGCAGTAGGCCTAATGGCTCACTAAAGGAACACATCTATATCACTGCAGACTCGGGTGTTTATGATTACGTGGGTCTCTAAGTCTTATATGTGATGACATTAAATGTAAGAAATGAATCTGGCTTCGGTTCAGCACCTCACCATCTGTGCTGCCAGTTTCCCCGTCTCCAGAATGTTTGTGTGCCAGTATCCAAGTTGACGTACCAGTGCGCACGTTGTCGTACCAAGTTTGTTTTTATAAATCACCTTTGCGTGGGAGGTGAGTTACGCCACTTTCAAGCACCGTTTTGTGCATAAGCAAGCTTTACAAAAGGACGCCTATCATTCTGTCCCCAATGCAGCTGTTGGACTCTCTGATCACTGCATGATCCATCTCATCCTGACCTACAGGCAAAAACTTAAAGCTGCTGAGCCTGTAGTAAAGACTGTGAAGAGATGGACAGAGGAGGCAAAGCTGGAGCTACAGGCCTGCTTTGACTGCACTGATTGGACTGTTTTTGAGGCTGCAGCCACAAACCTGGATGAACTGACTGACACTGTGACATCTTACATCAGTTTTTGTGAGGATATGTGTGTGCAAACCAGGACCCACTGCACATACAACAACAACAAACCCTGGTTCACCTCACACGTAAGGAAGCTACGTCAGGCCAAGGAGGAGGCCTACAGAGCTGGGGATAGGAACCTGTACCGGCAGGCCAGGAACCAGCTGACAAAGGAAATGAAAGTGGCTAAGAAGAACTAAACCAAGAAGTTGGAAAACAGCTTTTCAACCACCGATCCCTCGTCAGTTTGGAGGGGCCTGAAAACCATCACGGACTACAGGAGCCCATCCCCCCACACTGTAGGTGACCAACGACTTGCTGAGGACCTGAATGGCTTCTACTGCAGGTTTTCACAACCATCCCCCACTCCCACCACTCCAGCCAGCCACCCGCACAATGGACCACCTGAACCCCCCACCACCTCCCCCCTCCTCCCCCACCAGGTCTACAGGTCTGTGAAGAGGATGTGCAGCGGCTGTTTCAAAAGCAGAAAATCAGAAAGGCTCCAGGACCACACGGTGTGTCCCCATCCTGCCTGAGAGTCTGCGCTGACCATCTGGCCCCCATCTCCACATAGATCTTCAACTGATCCCTGGAGCTCTGTGAAGTCCCTTCTTGCTTCAAATACTCCACCATCATCCCGGTTAGGGATGTAACGGTTACCGGTAAAATGGTAAACCGTGGTAAAATTTTTGACGGTTAGTATCACCGTTTCCTGTTGTAATTACCGGTAAACCGACTTTGATTACCACACTGTCAGTAGCTTACGGTGATGCTGCTCATTGCCTGGAAAAGCCTGATCTATGTGTCTGCTCCTTGGTAAAGCAGCAGCGGTCTCTCACAGACGGAAGCGCGCATGTGCAGTTTGCAATGTTGGCCTCTGAGAGTGAAAGTTTGGCCACGGCTGTGGTGCCGCACAGACACTATAGCGGATATTTTTCCCCTCGAAAACAAAGTGTGGTCGAATTTTGGATTTTACAAGGATGCCGAGGGTAAACTGATTAAAGATGGTCACCTTGTCTAAAACACGAAGCTGTTGCTGGCGGAAGAAAAAGATGTGCGTGATTAAAACTGCTGTGACTCCTCGAGTAAGTGAGCTGACTGAGCCGGACAGAGTGAGAAGATTCAGTGAGCCATACCTGAGTGAGTTATTGGTGGTTTATCAGTAATTTAAATAATGTATACATAATGTAAATAATAGCATTAGTATCATTTTGGAGTGTGTTCTTGTCGTTGTTTCGCTGTTATGTGCCATGTTGTGCTGTATTTCGTAATTGACCTGTTTTTTCCATCATAGTTTGTGATTTACGGATTTCATCAGTAGTAATTTGGAAACATTGGAGGAGGAAATGTTGAGATCTGTCGGGGAGACGGGAGGCCAGAGGAGAGTCATGAAGGGGGCTAACTGGACAGGAACTGTCTCATGGACTATTGTCAGTAAACAAACGCCTGGATATGGTCTGGTATAATGAGCTGTTTTTTATTTAACTTTTATTTAACCAGGAAAATAAACTGGTTGAGATTAAAAATCCCTTTTTTTTTCAAGAGTGTCCTGGCCAAGATAGGCAGCTGTAACATGAACAGTAATGCTACAGGCAAACCAAAAGTGTGAGTGTATGTAAAACAGGTTAAGTTTATTTTTGGTCATCTAAGAACTTTGAACATGTTCATTTACAATTGTTTATGAAGACAATCCTGTTTAAAGTTGAAATCAGTTCATTTCTTTTCTTGTAATTACACTGTTTAAGCATTTGTAACATAATAATGACATACTTGCAAGAATATTTACTTTTATTTCTCATGAAAAATGAGTGAAAAAAATTACTCAAAGGACATTTCCTGACACATTTATTGACAAAAAAGACAAAAAAGACCAGTTATAATTATAATAATAAAGGGGTTAAATGATTTCAAGTGTGTGTAAAAGTACTTTTTGAACATTTTGAGCACTCTGCAACAATACTGCGATACTAATCATAACCGTGATATGAAAATTGTCATACCGTTACATCCCTAATCCCGGTCCCCTAAAAACCCTGCATCACTGGACTAAATGACTATGGTAAATGGTAAATGGACTTGAGCTTATATAGCGCCTTTCTAGTCTTTTGACTACTCAAAGCTGCTTTACACCGCAGGTCACACTTACCCATTCACACCCATTCGCTCTCACATTCACTCACTGATGGTTCAGAGTTTCTATGTTAGTTATCCATCAGTATCAGCTAACACTTTCACGCCTTTTCATGCCCATTTACACGCCACTGACGCAGCAGTGGGAGCAACTTGGGGTTAAGTGTCTTGCCCAAGGACACATCGCCATGTGTCGCCCGGAGCTGGGCTTGAACCTGCAACCTCCCGAACACTGACCAAGCGCACTATCCAGCTGCACCACCGATGCCCCACCGACTACAGACCCGTCGCCCTGACATCTGTGGTCATGAAGTCGTTTGAGAGACTGCTGTTGAGCCACCTGAAGGACATCACAGGACCCCTGCTGGACCCCCTGCAGTTTGCCTACAGGGCACACAGGTCAGCGGATAATGCAGTCAACATGGTACTGCATTACATCCTGCACCACCTTGACTCTCCAGGGAGCTATGCCAGGATCCTGTTGGTGGACTTCAGCTCGGTCTTTAAGACTATCATCTCCGAAATTCTCCACCAGAAGCTGTCCCAGCTCGCTGTGCTGTACAGGCTTTGTGTGGGTGACTCTGTGCAGGATGGCTGTCAGCAGCAGGGTTGCGTTAACCAAATATTTTATGTCATGACCAAATGTTTTGATTAATGACAGAAAGATGTGGATGCTGTCCGTCATCATGACTGAAAGAAGAGTCACAACAGGAAATACAAGATAAGATAAGATATTCCTTTATTAGGAATATTATTGCTTTTGTCACTATTAAAACTATCAGATTGGTCAAAAAGATGCTGAACAAATCACAAAAACACACTGACCCCGTGCCACAGGGTGTGGGGTCAGTATTTTGACAAACAGGACCGAAATCAGATTCCTGTTGATCCTGGCACAGCAGGAGCAGACGATTGGCCTATTTGTTTACAGACCAAAGGCACATCATGGCCCTTTAACTCTAGGTGATCGTATGAAGGATCATTGGCATTTATGCTGATCAGCTGATCATGTATCAATAACAAACAGCACAGAATGTGATCAGTTTTAAACCAGTTGAAGCACCTTCACCACATCATCGTGTCCTTCAGTACTCTGATCTGTTGGACTTCCAGCACGTACAAAGAAGGTCTCTAAAGTTTGGACACCTTCTGTTTTATCCCGTATCTCCTGCTTCTCTGTGGACAGGAACATGTCAGGTCCATAAGAGCCACCAAGGTCTAATAAAATCACTCTGACTCATACGTCCATGTCTCTTAATGTTCAAACGTTAAAGAAATATGTGACCGGACTGAGATCCCGTGAGGACAGTAATCTGATGTGGTTTATGTCCATGTCTTCAGCCTGATGTGATCGTCCACTGTGCAGCTGAGAGACGCCCTGATGTGGTGGAGAGACACACTGAAGCAGCCGTAAACCTCAATGTGCACGCCACGGGCACGCTCGCCAAGGAGGCCGGTGAGTTATCACAGCGGCGTGTTTTTTTTTTTTTTTTTGTCATTCTGATAAAGAAGCTTAGAGTGAGGAAGGCACACTTCAGATCTTCACAGATGCACCATTGTGGCAGAGGTCCTCGATGATGACCATCATATGATCACAGTAACATTACACCAGCCTTCAGGAATGAAGATAGCTGAGATGGCGGTGATCATGATCGTGAAGGTGATTGTGATGTTGTTTTCCATCACAGCTGCCTGTGGAGCGTTCTTCATCTACATCAGCAGCGATTACGTGTTTGATGGCAGAAATCCTCCGTATGGCGAGGACGACAGCCCCAACCCCCTGAACCTGTATGGGCGCAGCAAACTAGAGGGCGAGAGGGAGACGCTACGGCACTGTCCAGGTACTCACCTGTCTCTGACTGTCCACCCTCTCCTTACTGTCCTCTCACTCCCTTCTTGTGTCTCTATGTTAGGTGCGGTGGTGCTGCGTGTCCCCGTCCTGTTTGGGGAGGTGGAGTCTGTGACGGAGAGTGCTGTGACATCACTGTGGTCAAAGGTGGAGACCACTGAGAGCTGCACCTTAGATCACTGCCAGCAACGATTCCCCACAGACACTCGAGACGTCGCCACGGTCTGCAGGCTGCTGGCTGAGAGAGCAGGACAGGTGACATGTCTGTCTTTATGAGAGAGTGGGATACATATTCTCCATACCTGGCAGTCTAAATGTTGTCTGTCTGTTGCTCTTGTCTGTTTGTCCAGGACCCGTCCATCAGAGGCGTGTTTCATTTTTCAGCAAAGGAGCAGATGACCAAATATGAAATGGCGGTAGCCATTGCTCAGGCGTTCAACCTCCCATCAAATCACCTCATCCCGGTAAATATCCTTATCAATGTTTTGATGAACATTTTTGTCAATAACTGAAGTATTTAGTGCAGTGAACACTAATCAGAAACGCTCAACTGTATTTTTCATAAGTGTGTCATATGTGAGGCTGATGTTTGTCCCACTGGTGATGCCCTCAGACCTCAGCTTCAGAGCTCTTTCATCTGTCTTTACTGTGACCAGGGCCAAGGCCAAGGCTGTTAATACTGGCTTCATGCTTTCTTTGATCCACTGAAGTATCTCCAGAAGACGTGTAGACAGAGTCAGTGACTCGTGTCCTACCACTGATGGCATCATTCAACGATGTGCTAAGCCATTGTTTGTTCATCCATCCGTGTGCCGATTAATCATTCAACCATATGCTGTTGTTACCGCAGTTTTATAAAGTAAACGTGATCTGTGGTCTTTCAGTGTTACTGTCCTGATCATACACCTCTATCCCCCCACCACCTCTCCCTCTCTCCCTCTCTGTCTCTCTGTTTCTCTCCCTTTCCCTCCCTCTCTCTGCAGCTCACGGAGCAGCCGGCAGCAGCGGCGGCCCTTCGTCCAATCAACAGTCAGCTCAATTGTTCTCGTTTGGAGCTGCTCGGGCTCAGTGTCACACCAAGATCTTTTGCCATCGCCATCACTGATGCCCTGTGGCCGTTTGCACCTGACAAACGTTGGAGACAGACTGTCTTCCACTGAGGAACGGTTGGATGGACAGACAGATGGACTTATGTACTTGCAAACACTGATAATTGAGAGAAAGACAGATGACTGACAGACAGATGGACAGACAGGCAGATGGATGGAACGAGAGACGGACAGATGGACAGAAAGACTAATGGACAGACAGAGGGATGGGTGGATGGACAGACTCACTGATGAATGGACACAGACAGATGGACAGACAGACAAGAGTACTTTCCTCCACTCCCCATCCTTTATTCAGTAATGTCACATTTCAAGCTCCTCCCCATCTTTTATGACAGCATAATTAACCACTGAGCTTACAGCCAATCACAACCTTTCAAAACTCTCTCTCCTTCGCACTACGTTTTCCACAATCCTTTGAGTGAGCCCACAGTCCTCAGTGTGGTGGTGCAGGGATGATGTGTTGTAGTTCAGTCTCTAAGTTCTCCTGATGCTGGTTCTCTCTGGGATTATTCTCTGTGTTATGGACCATTGATGATAACAAACTCTGAGGAGATGAAACGTTTATCAGACTTCAACATTTTGTGCATAGTGATGATCTTTAAGAACAAAGTTAACTTTCATGATTTCTAAAGTCTAAACAATCAGCTAGAGTATAAAGATAGTATCAGGCTATTTTGGAAATACAAGACATTTCTGTAGTCCTTTTAGCATTTTGTTAGCAACCATCCTGTTTAAAAGTCAATAGTTCCAAATTCCAGAGCAGGAAATATCGGAGCCGTTTTAGTATTTCAGATTAAACATTAATCTCTGGAGTGCAGGTGTTCAACATTTGTCCATGAAGTTACTGTAAAATCCCACATGCTTTCAGCCCTGGAAGCCAGTTAGTGCTAAATGCTAATACTTTGTGAATTCATTCTGCACCGCTGTATGATAGGTGGTTAAGTAATTATGTCCTAAGGTGCTTACTTACCTGAAGACACCTCTGGACCAATTATCACACAGTGATATTATGGAGTGATACTGTCTGAAGGGGTTGAGCCTGAGATGAGACTGACCTTGTTAACATTATTACTGCAGTAATAAGTGGATGTAGTCATGGTTACCTGATAGCTGCAGTTGTGCTGATCTCCAGGTTATTGTTCAGTTTCCTGAAGATGATCAGCAACAAAATCTGAGATCACTGTTAAGACACCAGGAGATCGTGTTTGTTTTTATTTTTGGTTAAGGTGTGATGTAAGAGTCAAAATGTTCTGTTAATGAAGGCGCTTGTTTTTCCCTCCCGACCTGACCAAGGGCAAGGTTCAAAGGTCAGAGTGCATAGCACTATAAACACATTTGTTAAAGAAACATATGAAGAATGTAAGGCCGCCTCAAAGGACAGCCTTCATTCAAGGATGCAACATGTAAGACATTCAAACGATTTCTGATCAGATTATTGTTCTAGTATGTAAATAACTGTTGACCAATCACATTAAAGCACTGAGAGCAGACCATTTGTTGTTTATTGGTCCATGTTGAAGGCCCTGGTCATACATGCAGATGTTTTAATCACTGTGGTTGAAGCTATCCCCCCTCAGGAGAATAGCTTCAGCAGCACGCTAACATTGGACTTTTTCAGTGGTTCCTGAACTTGTCCTGTTGTTCTTTCTTTAGGCATATTGAAATATTTCAGCCCACGCCCACCCCATCTATGACCATAGCAGCAATCACAGGGCAGTCACTGCTTTTACCCCAGAGTGTGAACACATGTCTGGAAGGGAGACTGGACCATCTGTCACCATGAAGAGAAAGGTCTATGCGCTGTTTCCCCTGCCTCGTGTGAGGGGATAAGGGCGTGATTCTCACCTTTTGAGTTGCAGTTCCCAGGTCTGAATGTTGTAGTTGGGTCCCCCAGGATGCCTTGGGGATGGAGGGAAGAACGCCTGAAGAAAAAGCGGGAATGAAGAAAGGAAACAAGGTAAAAGTAAAGATAAGAAGTCAAGTGTATTAAACCAAGACAAATGAGAAGAAGTTGAATAAAAAAAATCAACTCAGAAAAAACATGAATGAAACTAAATTGAGAAACCTGTTCTTCACAGCAGCATCCTCAGAGATGATCACTGTTGGTGTTACCCTGCCACCAAGCAACAGGACACTTTTCCTTTAAAGATTAATCACTCGGCAGTCCATCTGTTTCATGGTTTGTGTGCCAGAGTATTTGGCTAAGACACTGCAGGGTATTTTTTTTGCACTTGCAAAATTAACTAGATCAACTGTAGCCTTGTGCTAACATGGAATTTCCATCAGGAAATGTTCCATGCTGTGGTGACATTGCTAAATTTCTGGTCTTAAAGCACCAATGTGTTTTATGCCACGTGTATATTAATAATTTAATTTGTGTATATTCCTAAAAAGAGGAGGGGCTGGGGCCGGCAAGGGGTTTAATTAAAGTTTAAATAATTAAAATTCATGTTTGGGCTGAGATAAACTGTAATATTTAAAGTGTCAGAAAATGACGTGGGCTTAAAGAAAAATCAAAATAGCTATAGAAAGATAAACCTGAAAAGTAATAGCAAAAAACAACCAGAAGCTGTTTTGTTATAAACTGTGGAGGAGCCTGTCCTATTAAAAATATAAAGTGTATGAGAAAAAAGATGAGGGGGAGATCCTGATTTGCTCCTTGTCTTTAATTATTCCTGAAAGTATAAAATATAAGATTGTTCATCTAAATATTTTTTTGACAATATTAGTAATTATTTACATTTGAAAATATATTAGAATTTAATTTAATAACATGTTATAAACAGTTATATTTCAAGACTGATTTATTATTTTGAGTCAGTTTTCGGTGTTTAAAATGTTCCTTAATTAACAATTTTCTTTGAAAATATAAATACTTTGGTGAGACTTTTTTCTTGTTTTTTTTAAAGTGGACGTCTGAGAAAGCTTTTACAATTTTAATAAGTTAAATTATTTGTTACTGTTGTAATTTTTTTTACATACCATTTTTAATGTTTTTTTACTTTTGCTTGATCTCAGTGAAATTTGTTTTTCCTATCAACTGCTTTCAATGTATTATTATTGAACTTTTAAAATATTTTTCTTTTAAGATAAAAACAGTTTTGTCAACAAATGTAAACAAGTCATGTACCTTCAACAATGTAATGTTTACTACTTTGCTTTTAGCCTTGGACCAATCAGAGTGATGATGCAAAAGACGTCATAGTTGTTTATGTCTGTAAGCCAATCACAGCCTGCTAACTTGCATTCTGAGGATAGACACCCAATAATGAAGGCACTGCTCCCCTGCTGTGAGAGAGAGAGAGAACTAAAGGAAAGTTTTTTGCGTGGGGCAGTAAGGAAATAGAAAAAGATATGAAGTTAAATAAAAAGAGCTATATCCCCATAGTGCCGCTAACAGCAGCATCACCTTGGCAGTTTTCACCAATGTCAGTTGATCTTCATTTCCTGGGAAAGCTGTATAAAGAGTGGGTAATCTTGCAGTTCTGGTTGAAGACAGATTACCAACAGTTCATAAAGTGTTTGTTGCAGTGTATACAGATGGATTTAAGGATCCTAGTCCAGGAAGAACAAGTTTTGCTGTTAATATTCTAACCTTGCAAGTTGTTGTTAAAAGAAGAACATCAGATCTTTTATCAGTGTACACAGTTGAGATGTTGGCAGATTCATACTCAGCCATAACGTCACTGCAGTCATTTTCCTCTGACAGCAGGCATGATATGGTTCATGAAATACATGAAACTCTATACAGAGAAAAGAACATAAATTGTATGATAATATTTGTGTGTATATCACAATCAGAGGAGTAAAAGGGAACGAAACAGCAGACACATTAGCAAAACAGGCTTTGAAGCTTAGAGGGATTATGAATATCCCTCTTAGTAAAATCTGAAGCAAAGATAACTAAGTCCTCTCCAGACTTGAGTCCAAATAATCTCAGAGTTGAGAGGTGTTTTCTTTGGAGGCAGCTATTTGTAGGCTATGCCAGAAAGCATTACTTTTGTTTGAGGGGGCACTGTTGGAAAACTAAGCCTCCTAAAAAAAAATTGCACAGGTGCGGGGCTACACGCTTGAAATTTTGTAGGGGGCGCTGTGGAGCCATTCTTGGTTGCATTTCCATTTTGACAGTGGAAGCATTAAGATGGTGGTCTTCCTGACACGGGTAGCAACTTTCATGAGGCTTGGACATATCTGAATGTATTTCTACCATTTTTTAGCAAACTCTGTAGCACCACGTTGATGCAATTTCACAAAAGTCATCGAAATCCATTATACAGCATCAGTGTGGGAGTTAGTCTGTCAGTTGCAAGATCTAGCTGCATAGAGTCAATGCAGCTTGATCTGAAGGCTATGAAAAGTTGACCACATTTCCTGTTAGCAGTAGGTGGCGCTACCAAATACCTGACATATGTTGTTTTGATGTGGCTCAGGAGTGTTTGTGTAATAAATGTGGAAGAATGAGTGGCGTTTGGGCAAAAAATGACAGAGTTAGAGTCAGTTATGTGTTCCAAAGTAGGCATGAGGAAAACACGCAAGTTTGAAGTGGCGGCATGGCTACAACCTTTGCAGGAGCCACATTGTTTTGTAATATGATGTTACTCCGGTTGTTAACTACAAGCTGGAGGTAAAAGAACATACAATGTGTAAACGGTTTGCTTTAGAAGCAGGCATTTTTCAGTGCATGCAAAAATCACCACTTTTATTTGAGGAGGTGTCATTTAAAGGTCCCATATTATGCAAAAAACACATTTTTAAGGCTTTTGAACACATTTTTGGGTCTTTCGCCTTTCTCCCAGCCCACAAAATGTGATCTTAGACAACCAAACCTGTATTCCGGAGGCTGTATAAAAGTACACTCGTGGTATTAATTGAGCTGTTGAGTCTGTGTATATACTGTTGCGTAACAGTATATTTTTATTTGCATAGCCTAACCTGATTCGTGTACTTGGAGAAACCTCCCCTACCCCTGCTGGAGATATTCCTTTGTGAAGAGCAGCCATGTTGTTTCATTCTTAACAAGAGATCGGTGTTCAGCATGTCTAAGCCCAGAAACTGTCACTGCTCGTTTGTTGGTTGTAAACAGTCACATACACTATATTGCCAAAAGTATTCGCTCACCCATCCAAATAATCAGAATCAGTTGTTCCAATCACTTCCATGGCCACAGGTGTATAAAATCAAGCACCTAGGCATGCAGAGTGCTTTTACAAACATTTGTGAAAGAATGGGTCGCTCTCAGGAGCTCAGTGAATTCCAGCGTGGAGCTGTGATAGGACGCCACCTGTGCAACAAATCCAATCATGAAATTTACTTGCTCCTAAATATTCCACAGTCAACTGTCAGCTGTATTATAAGAACGTGGAAGTGTTTGGGAATGACAGCAACTCAGCCACGAAGTGGTAGGCCACATTAACTGATGGAGCGGGGTCAGCGGATGCTGAGGCACATAGTGCGAAGAGGTCGCCAAGTTTTTGCAAAGGCAATCGCTACAGACCTCCAAACTTCATGTGGCCTTCAGATTAGTTCAAGAACAGTGTGCAGAGAGCTTCATGGAATGGGTTAACATGGCTGAGCAGCTGCATCCAAGCCATACATCACCAAGTGCAATGCAAAGCATTGGATGCAGTGGTGTAAAGCACCATGCCACTGGACTCCAGAGCAGTGGATACTTGTCGGACTGCATTGTGCCCAGTGTGAAGTTTGGTGGAGGGGGGATTATGTTGTGGCGTTGTTTTTCAGGAGCTGGGCTTTGGCCCTTAGTTCTAGTGAAAGGAACTCTGAAGGTTTTAGTATACCGAGACATTTTGTACAATTCCATGCTCCCAACTTTGTGGGAACAGTTTGGAGCTGGCCCCCTCCTCTTCCAAGATCACTGTGCACCAGTGCACAGAGCAAGGTCCATAAAGATATGGATGACAGAGTCTGGTGTGGATGAACTTGACTTGCCTGCACAGAGTCCTGACCTCAGCATGATAGAACACCTTTGGGATGAATTATAGCGAAGAATGAGAGCCAGGCCTTCTCGTCCAATATCAGTGTGTGACCTCACAAATGTGCTTCTGGAAGAATGGTCAAAATTTCCCAAAAACACACTCCTAAACCTTGTGGACAGCCTTCCCAGGAGAGTTGAAGCTGTTATAGTTGTAAAGTATGGACCAACGTTATATTGAACCCTATAGATCAGGAATGGGATTTCATTTAAGTTCATATGTGAGTCAAGGCAGGTGAGCGAATACTTTTGGCATTATAGTGTATATCTTCACATATAGGGTACCATTGTCAGAGGACCAAATGGCGCAAAACCAGTGTGTGTGTGGCAGTCATGTCATGTTCGACTGCTTCATCAACTGTAGTCAGTTCAACACAGGACTGGAAAGTAGACTTTTCCTGAATCCAGGCTCAGGACCAATTTTCTGCCACCAAACCTCGGACCATGGAAATGTGAGTATTTTAATATTGTGTGTTATTTACTTTGCTTGTTGCTACAAGCTAATGCTAACAGAAGAGGCAAGTGAACCAGATGTAATACCTGAAGATCTTCATTAGTGTTAAAGGTACTCTGAAAGTCTGCAGTGTAAACTTAGATGTATGGATATCCCTACATTAGTCAAGAGGAGTTTAACAGCTGGGGTTAGTGTTAACCCTGGTTCCAAGAAGTTCCTGTTTTGTATTGGTAAAGAGCGTTTTTGGAGTGTATCTTGGGAACGGGAGGTCGTAGAGACTCTCGACCAAGACTGGCTTGTTCAGAAGGACCAAATTATGGCACACGTAGCAAGTTTGCAAGTCTGTAGGATGCACACTTGATTTGTAATTAATTTTTTGAAGATGTCAGGTTAGTCTAAAGTGGGACCCAAGTGTCAGATGTGCACAAAGTTCAATAAGCTGGGAACAGAAGACTCGTGGCCAAGACTGTTCTGTTTCGAAGAGTCGAATTGTGGCAGAGGGATCAAGGGTGCAGGTCTGTACGACGCATTGTTGAACTATTTAAGATCTGACGTTGGGCCTCAAATGCGTTATTTTGTAGTGTTCTGAATCAATATTGCTACAGGGAAACTGTCTGAAAATTGGCAGAGAGGTACCTGGGGATGTACCCTATAATACTCTGTTGGACTTTGTAGATCATAGTTTCATTTTGATTTTGTATCAATTTTTCAATATTTGAAGTTTGTCCAAAATGGGACCCAAGTGTCC
Source organism: Cetoscarus ocellatus (assembly GCA_037902135.1). NCBI lineage: Eukaryota > Metazoa > Chordata > Actinopteri > Labriformes > Labridae > Cetoscarus > Cetoscarus ocellatus. The sequence continues at coordinate 652,187 of JBAMNC010001873.1, forward strand.
GATGCGGACACAGTGAAGTAACAGGAGAACTGAATGTGCTAAACAGTTGAAACCGAGTTGTACCCCCACTAAATAAAAATAAAACAATGCTCTACAGCGTCCAACAGAATATTGTATGGAACTTCCCTAGGTACCTCTGTGCCAATTTCCAGACAATTTGAGCAGGGAGTTACTGATTCAGAGCACCCCAAAATCAGGCATTTGAGGCCCCTTTTGACTAACTTCAGATCTTAAAAAAACAAACAAAAACCCCCCCCCCATAAAAGAATCAAAATAAAACTATGATCTACAAAGTCCAACAGCGTATTGTAGGGTACCTAACCAGGTACCTAAGTCACAATTTTCAGACAGTTTGAGCAGAGAATTATTGATTCAGAGCAGTCCAAAATCAGGCATTTCAGGCCCATTTTGAGTAACTTCAGATGTTCGAAAATTCATAATAAATGAAAATAATGATGGCGTGTAGTGGTTGAACTGTTCTGAGCTGCTACATTCAGTCACTAGCTATCTGGAAGAAGAATAGCATATAATGCGTCATTGCGCCAATTTTGAGTGCAATTTTCAGTCAAAGGGAAACAAGGTGAGTGGTGTAAGTCTACACAGTTTCACAAGTGACAAGAAGAGAAGAAAGGAGTGGGAAATCACTTGTGGGTCTACACAACTTCTAAAGGACCTGTGGCTATGAACTTGCCACTTCTCTCCAGATTTATTTAATGGCTTTAGCCGAGCCGAGCTGCTGAAAGAGCTCACAGGTGCTGCTAGTTGCATAGATTAAAGCCAAATGTTGTGCCTACAGTTTTCTCACATAAACAGACCAAACTCCCTTGGGAAACGAGGGAAGTTCGCTCCAGGAGCGCTATCGGCAGGAGATGCTGGATGTTTTTCTGTGAGGATGCCAACAACTCAGTCCTATAGATGATTCGGTCAACACAGCAGTCTGTAAGTCTACAGACTTGACGTCAGCTTCCTCTGTGGTGGTGATCATGCTCGATGGTTCATCATCAGATACATCTGCAGGACTGAGTTGTTGATGTCCCTGCAGAAGAACACCAAGCGTGTCATGCGTATGGCATTTTCTGAAGCGTGTTTTCAACTAATTACATGTCATCAACCCGGCGTGCAGTGTGCTAGTGAAACAATAGCTGCTTATGTAGGTTAGAGAAATGGTTATTTTTAAAGAAATAACAATTCTTCGTGGTTTTTTAACAACACATTCTAGTATTAGATAAACATTGAAGCGTGTTTATGAGTTTTTGTCTTCACAGTCGGGGTTCCTTTTAAGATAGATAGGAGATGTTAAATCAGGCGTGTGGACCAGGAGCTACGATAGGGACCGTCACAATACTATGATCTACCAAGTCCAATACATTATTGTGAGGTACATTCAGAGGTACCTCTGTGCTCATTTTCAGAGCATTTTGTAGCATTACTGATTCAGAGCATTCCAAAATCAGGCATTTGAAGCCCATTTTGATCAATATCAGATATTGAATAATTCATAAAAAACAAAGTAATACTATGATCTACAAGTCCAACAGAATCTTGTAAGGTACACTCTCAGGTACCTCTGTGCTAATTTTCAGACAATGTCACTGTAGCATCATTGATTCAGAGCAGTCCAAAATTAGGCATTTGAGGTCCATTTTGACTAATTTCTGATATTTAAAATAATTATATAAAAATAATAGTGTTATGTACAAGTGCAACAGAATATTGGAAAGTACATACCCAGGTTCTTTTGTGCTTATTTTCAGACAATTTGATTGAAGCATTTTTGATTGAGAGCACTGTGAAATTATGCAATTTAGGCCCATTTTGACTACTTTCATATATTTAAAAGTTCTTTAAAGAAAATGAAATTAATACTATGATGTACAAGTTCAACAGAATATTGTAAGGCACATTTCCAGGTTTCTTTGTTGTGGTTTGTATACCATGTCAGTGTAGCATTATTGATTGAGAGCACTCCAAAATCAGGCAAATCAGGCCCAATTTGAGTAATTTGAGATATTAAAGAAATCATAAAATATGAAAATAATACTATGATGTACATGTCCAAGAGAATATTGTAAGGTACATTCCAGGGTCCCTCTGTGCTGATTTATAGACAATTTGGCTGTAGCATTATTGAGGGCACTCCGAAGTCATTTTCTTTTTGGAAACTTTGCCTGTTTTATTTTGGGTGACCTACGATACAGTTTCCCTCCACGGGTGGTACGGCGTTTAAAGAGGGTTTCTGTTTCCGGTAGCTTTAAACCCTCTCAAAGTATACCTTGAAATGAAATCATTTATTGGGTATATTTTCAGGCATCCAAAAGTAGCACAAAAGAAATCCTTTGTTTTCAGGTATATTTTCAGGCATCCACAAGTGGGCCAAACGGAAGTCTTCGTTTTGGGGCAACGTCTTATATGGGTTAAAATAGCCAAAAATGAAGACTTTATTTTGGGGTATACTTTGAACATTTCAAATTAGCCCAAAGTGAAGTCTTGATTTTGGGTATACTTTGAACATTGAAATCGTTTTCTTCTTTTTGGTGAAGGAGAAGTTACCAGAAAACATTGCTGTATGTAGCCCAGATTCAAAGTTGAATCTGAAACCCACTGGTGACTGAGCCAGTATACAATCTCACTTCGCTATCTATTGGTTAAATGAAAAAACCAATGGAGTAAAACCTCGAATATGAACTTTTAGTATTCGGCAACTTTTGAAGGCATGAAATATTGTCTAAAATTCAGTATTCATTTTCGAGTATATTTTCAGTGGTATAGAAGAGGCCCAAAATGAAATATTCATTTTGGGGATAGATAGGTATATGGGTGAATGAGGTAATTGGTACCCCTACCGATGTGGACAAAGTGGCATAAGTCCACAGCTGAATGTGCTAGAGTGTTGAAAGTTATATGTACCCCCACTATATCACACATGCCCTTTCTCGTGGTGCCAGCCGGAAGTATGTACGACGACGGGAAGTGCTCGTTTCCTATTGGTCGATAGGGTTTTTTGGCCGTATCTCGGGATCGGGAGGTTGTAGAGACTTGGGGACAAGACTGGCGTGTTCAGAAGGGCCAAATTATCGGAGACAGATCGAGGTTTGAAGTCTCTACGATGCGCGGTTCGGGAGTTATAAGCGTTTAAAGTTCGCCATTGTAAGTGAATGGGACTGAGCGGGTGGTGAAATTTGAGCGAGTGTTGAAGGCAAAAAGTGTCTCGGAGAAGGTGTTTAGGAGCATGTTTCAGAACATTTTGAGTCTATTGGAGGTACTTTTGAAGGGAGTTTTTTTCCAAGTTGACTACATTGTACTGAATGGGTTGAGACGTGGAAATCATTGTTAGTGTTGTGGGTTAGTCAGGTGTGACTGGCCCTGCCCCATGGCTTACCCTAAACGTAACCTAAATCCTTGCCTAAACCTAAGCATCCCTTCAAGCAATGTGGTATGTAAATTCAGCCGTCCAGTCAGTTCAAGGAGGGAGTGGTTAGGAGTAGGGTCAGGGTTAGATACCCAGAGTTATCTCGATGGCTCCCCCCACGTCATCCGTCGACTCGGCAGTTGAATGGGGAGGGGTTAGGGTGAGGGGAATGAACCTGAGTCCACTGGGGACGCATAGGACTTACAAAGGCCGTCGTCCGCTAGGGACCCCGGAAATGCACGGGCCGTAGTCCTGGGCTGGGTACAACAGCCTTGTAATAAATATATATACATTTTTAGTTTTTGTGTTGGTCCACCATTTTGGTGGGCCTAAAAAATAATGCCAGCAGCTGCATATTGTTTGGCTTTTCTTCTGAGTTCTTTCCCTTGTCTTTCTTTATCTTCATTTGCACTATCCCTGTCTGTGGTTTGTCTTTTCCAACCTTTCCCTGTTTGTGTTTTGCTTTGCTGAGGTTTCGTTCTTCGGCTTCAAGATTTCTGTGCGCAACGTTTCGACTTGTTTTTGTTCTTTTTCAGGCGAATCTTGAGCCATTTTTCTGCTTTTCTTAGCTTTCGTATGAACTTTTCTTAGCTTTGTTTCTTTAGTTTAGCTAGCTCTTCTTGGCTGCTTTT
>JBAMNC010000593.1:0-37500 GCA_037902135.1 Cetoscarus ocellatus
ACTCAGGTTTTAGTTATTGGTACAGGTCCAGAGAGAGAGAAACTGGAGAGCAAACTCAAAGCTCTGTCTTTTATTCCCTGCAAACAAGTTAAAAATTTGGGTGTTACCTTTGATTTTAACCTCAGTTTTGAGCCACATATCGGAGATGTTACCAAAAAGGCTTTTTAGCATTTAAAGAACATTTCCAGAGTGCACCAGTTTCTCTCTCAAGTCAATGCAGAGACTCTTATTCATACTTTTATTACCTGCAGAATTGATTACTGCAATACCCTCCTCTCTGGTCTTCCTAAAAAGAACATTTCTCAGCTTCAACTACTTCAAAACTCAGCTGCACGCTTGCTGACGAAGACCAGAAAGAGAACCCATATTACACCGATTTTAAGGTCTCTGCATTGGCTTCCTGTACCTTTTAGAATAGATTTTAAGGTTCTTTTATTGGTGTCTAAATCTCTTAATGGTCTTGGTCCCTCTTATTTATTTGATTTGCTTTTACCATATGAGCCCAGTAGAGCCCTCAGGTCTTCAGGTAGTGGTCTTCTAACTGTTCCCAAAGTTAGATCTAAAACATACAGGTGAAGCACACCGTTTCAACATTACAGCCCCTGTCTGTGGAACAGTCTACCTGAGGACCTGAGAGCAGCACCTACTGTTCATATTTTTAAAGGCAAACTCAAGACCTACCTTTTTAATCTGGCTTTTAGCTGAATTTTGTTTTACTCTTTTAATCTGCATCATATGGGTTTTGTTCCATTTTAGTTTCATAGTTACTATTTTATGTTTTACCACATTTTTACCACTTTTTATTTATTTATTGTTTGGTTTTAAAACAGTTTTATCTTAATCAACTTTTAGCATTTTATTACCTTTATTATATCATGGTTTTATTTATTTATTTATTTATTTATTTAGTCAGTTTAGTCTTAGCTCCTGTGTTTCCTCATTTTCAATTCAAGATAGCGTTTCCTCAGTCCTCTGTGGCATTTGAAGAGTCCTGGCTTAGAGTCCTTGTGTGTGTATGTGTGTCGGTGTGTGTGTGTGCTTGGGTACGTGTGTGCGTGTGAGTGGCTTTCTGTGCTAAATGTGGGCTGGCAGGGTGGGTGGGGTTTTCTATTTTATTCTGTATCCCCTGACTTTTATCTGCTTTTTTTTTTAATGTACAGCACTTTGTGCTATATTTGATGTATGAAAAGTGCCTTATAAATAAAGTTTGATTGATTGATTGATATGCTTTGATGGATTTTCTTCAGACTTTGTACAAATACCTGCTAAATCAAGGATGAACTAACTAAATTATTGAGGTACAACATCAAGTTCTAAAACCACACTAGTCCTTTTCCTTCTTGACCAACCACATTCTAGCAATCATATACTTTAGGAGGCATGTTAGGTAGGAGGTGGTGCCAGTTGAGGGGTCTGCATAGGTATAGTTACCTCCGCCAAGGAGGTTATGTTATTGCCGGCGTTTATCTGTCTGTCTGTCTGTTTGTCTGTTTGTTTGTTTGTTTGTGTTCAAAATAACTTGAAAAGTTCTGAACAGATTTGGATGAAATTTTCAGGAACTGTTGGAAATGGGATATGGAAGAAATGATTAAATTTTGGGACTGATCCGGATCACCTTGGCGGAGGTCTGCGCTCTCGAGTGCTTTTCTAGTTTTATATTTCATCCCTGTTTTCCAAAACTGTTAGAGCACAAAATGTGCAAGAGAAAATACATTTTAATGGAAGCAAACATTGCAACATAAAGGAGAAAACCATCTTGCTTCTTGAACAAATCTAAAGCAAAGTTTCAAACACTGGGGGTCAAAATGGCAATCCCTTCTCTCTCATCCCAGACTTGAATCATAAACAAAAGCTGTGTCTCCAAGGAGGTACACATCCACAGAAGTTACCATGAAGTGGAACAAGCTGTCAGGCTCAGCGACTACTGAAGAGTCCCTGATATGCCAGTTTTTTAACCTTTGTTACCACAGGTCAGCCCGGCACTTGTTATGAGGTCATGTCTTCAGCTTGATGCTACTCCAGGACATGACTCCAGTCAGAGTCACTTCCCTGTCTTCAAACTCTAAAACAACACTCACTGTTGTTTCCTCAGTAATTTAAACCACATGAGAGTGAAACAGAGGGATCAAACCTGTGGCTGAGGGTCATCCCCAGAGTGCCTTATTAGCAAGGAAAGGTCATTAGCACAACAAAGAAAATCTTTAGAGTCAGCAGAGTCAAAATGAACCACTGAGAGAGGACCAGGGTTACATCACTATGTGGTCTTAAAGCATTAAACTGGATTCTTTCTCAGGTAGAGTTAGGTGCTTTTAAATGCAGCAGTGCTGCTAAGTTTGGGCAAGAAAGCAATTCCAGGCAAACCAAAGTGGATTACTGTCCCTCAGGTCTGTGATAAAAGATATTGTGGACAAATCTGTATATCAGTAAGTATTTCATTTTAGTGTCATGATGGCAGTAGCAAAATATACAGTATATGCCATGTTTTTTATCTTCCTAATAAATTAAAACTCATTGTTCCTCACAAATTAAATACGTGATGTTGCCATTAAGGTAGTTTGTTCTACAGAAATCCACAATCAATAAAATTTAAAATGTTATGAATTATCAATGTAATGTATTTTGTAGGGTTAAGCATTATGACCCCAATGTCATATCACATACTTGTCTTTGCAGTAACATTTTTATATCCTTACACTGGATTTGCTTAATTCATTGTCTTTAATCAGACAGATCCATCTTGCCAAAATCCAATCTACAATGACTGCGAGCGGCCCGAAGCAGCATGGCTCCAATAGAGTCCTTTGGAGCAGGAAGAGTTAGGGGCTATACGAGCAAGACCACAGCAAGAAGTGAGAGGAGTATGGATGCTCACAGAGTCTGATCAGTTTTATCAGATCTGGACCACTTTTCTTTATTAAATAAAGGTCAGACAGCATCAGTGAAAGCATTTCTCGATTGAAATGATATTTTAGCTCCACTTCCAACATGTTTTGGTAAATTGTTCTATAAATGCCTTAGCATTTAGCTTTTAATTTTACACCTCTGCAGTAGCACCAGCCATCTGCATTATCTGATTGGCCTGAAATGAATGTGATTGACAGAACGATCATCCAGTTACCTGCCTGATATGCTTCTGAAGGGTTCTGCCCATTCCCAAACACTTTCTATGTGTTGCTGCCAAAATGGACTAGTGAAATATATCGAACAGTCCATCTGGTGTGACAGGTTTACACATTTTTCCTTTTACCTTTAATTAATTTTACCATGCATATTCTGTTTTTAATATATATCTTTTGTTTTTGTGTTGTATATATTTGGACCATAATTTTGTACATTTTTTCCATAGTGCTATGTTTTTTCAAGTGTTACATTAAGGGGTGAAAAACTATTTTTTAAAATTTACTGTATGTCCTGTACAATTGCAGAAATTGACAACAGAAGTGATTCAACCTTCATACTATGTGAAGAAGCCACAGACACATTGTCACCCTGCAAAGCCAGCACACTCACTCAATGCTGTTGCTATTCGCCAGTATTACAGATGGGGTAAAGAGCGCACCACATTGCTATGCAGTAACTTACTTTCATTTTAATCACACACAGCACTACACTGTGTGTGTGTGTCTGCCTCACTCCACTCTTTACATTGCAAAGAAAAACATCCGGATTATTGTTTAAGATGTCTGTATCACAAATCACTGTGTTCTGCTACTTTTGTCCAGCTGCTAATGTAGCTTGTACTTTGAAGCTTTGAGCTATTGATGTGACATTTCTTCAACTTCCCATTAGCACATCAACACAGTGTGTCTTTTCTAACTAGAGTCCATGTAGCAGAAAATCATACTGGTAAAAGAGAAATAAAATAGCTGGTTTATTTACTATTACACGTCACTGCATACTTCACTTTTTGGGCCGTATGAGGACAATCCATAGAAAAAATACAACTGAACTTACACTATGTGCACAACATGTCTGGCATATTTTTAAACAGCTTAATCAATAAACTGAACTCCAGTTATAGACTACTGATAATTGGCTCTATAGGGATATCATACAGTCTGGCTGGAAGAGCATCATGGGAATTGCACTCTTTTGTCTATAGGCAAAAATATTTTTCTCACTTAGACATGATGCACCATTAACCGTTTTCCCCCTTTGGTGAAGGTGATGGGTGTGTTGGTGGGTGCACACTTTCAGGCTTTGAAAATAATTTGGAAAATTCCATCTTGGCCTTTTGGGGTAAACAGATTCACATAAATATACAAGAAAGTACAAATAGACGTTTTCATGCATATGCACAAACGTTTCAAACACATAAAAAATATTGCCAGACCAAGATTTAATGATCCCTGTGGAGTAATTAAGTACACATATACACATACAAACTTGTTTTAACATGAAAGCAAATAGCAAACACACACATAAACAGTTTTTTCTATTTTCCTGCTTCTGATTAAGCGGGCGGGTAGATGCCTCTGTGTCCTCCTCTCACTGAAGTCAGTTTGTAGGATCGCTGATTTATGGGGCTGCTGCATGCCGCCTCTGACCTCTTTTCCCACAGTCCTCTGTCCTCCTCCATCTATCAGCAGACAGTCTGCTCAAAATCTGTTTCCTAGCTGGTGCCGTGGCCTTGTGTCAAATCTTGTTTGCTAAAACATTAAACACCAGACAGTTAAGATAAGTTCATGTCCATAAAAATCATAATCTCATGCATTTTCTAATGAGAAAAAATCTCAGTAGCCTTTATGCAGTAAATCATATCAATTCAGTGAGATAAACAACTATTTCTGAGAAGGATTTTTATTATCTTTGAGACAAACTGGGGCTGAGTCATAGAAAAGGAAAGATAACAGGCGATGGGTCGGACAGGGAGACGGCAGCAGAGTCGACGAGACAAGTCAATACAGAAAGTATAAAAAATGAAAAAGGGAAAGTTTCATACGGGGTTATTGAGAGGGGAATAAGCAACTGGGTACAAACATAGAACTCTGCTATATCGAGGAAAAAGGCGTTAGATGGGCTGTGTGGGACAAGTCAAGCAAATATTAAAACAAAAACTGTGTTCAATATTGAAAACAGAAAAATCCAACTGAAGGTTGTTGCACACGGAGTCAGTTGTTTTTAATTAATTAATATTTTCCCTTTTTTTTCTTTTTTGATTTTTTTTTTTTTAAGATAAGTAAAGCAATAAAGAAAACCCACTATGAACATTTGTTGAGCAAGAAAAAAATTGTGGAGGGATAATTTTGTAGTTTGTTCATTCCTTAAAAAAAAACTGCTCCATTCACACCAGGTCAGGTGCATGTATCACAATATCACAGCAGTGTGCAAAGTGCTGAGAAAAAAACAAACAAACCACAAAAGACAGTTTTCTTCCTCATTATTGTCTACATCCCCCTTTGCATTTATGTAATTATGCATTATAGTTTTTGTCTTTTCTGCTTGCAGATGTTTTCGCGTCAGGAGGACCAGAGTCTGGTAGTGCTGACAATGTTAATGTTAGTGACACTTTTCATCCCTGCAGATGCCACACATTAAACGCAATTTGTCTCTCAACTGGTCATGGGTTGTGGGTGTGACCAGATACCAGGTTTGTCACAACTGACAAATTGTCTAAATAATAAACATGTGTGCCATCAATACAATTTTTTACTGCTCCATATCGAGTCAAGCCTCCCTGATTTTAAATCCATTTGAGCTTAACGTCTGTAATAGCCGATAAAAATGAGCAGATCAGGGTTACCAATCCGACATTACCTACTTTTGAAACTAACAATCATGAAGTGAATATCAACAAAGTTTAACATCCTTTTCAGTCAGTTAGTTTTTTTTTGGGTGTGTGCATGGGCCAAACAGAATGCATGCCAGAAAGCCAACTGGGTACATTGATGGTGCCACAGTCTTGTATGACCACATTTTTAAAGACAATATGCAGCAATAGCTTTCACCTTTATTTTTATTATTGTTTCAAAACAAAAAGTATAAGAAGCGCACAGTGATAAAACAAAAACCCCTGACCTTGGATTCTTCTCCTTGAGTCTTGGTGAGGTCTTGTGTCTGTCATCAGATGTGTGCGGTCCTACAGACTTGCCCAAGTGTTTGTGTCTGTGTGTGCTTGAGAAATATGCTTCTCCTGTTAATGTCACTAAGATGACATCTTTGTGGAATATATGTGACTGTCCCAAGACATAAAGATGGCAGGAGTTTTGTTAGACTGCCTATGCACTCTAAAAAAGCTAAGTTAATAAAAAAAATCAAATCAACAACTATTAATACATTTTTTTAAATCATTGCTTATTTCTGCCTGTCAAAAAACATTTTTTCTGATCCAATCATAGTAACAGAGGGTAGTGGGGCTTTATAAATGGTTATGACTGTTTAAGTTTGGACTGTTTTGGTGCTTTGGTCGGCTCTGATTGCATGTAACTGAATTTTCCTTAATAGCTTTAGTTTAAAGCTGCAGAGGGAGGATCTTAATCTGTGATGAATTTGTGAAGTACTTTTGGGAAATGATGCAGTCTTTAATTCGGTCATCGTGACCAAAACATATACCAAATGTCTTCTATATGATTAGTATTACTTTTGTCCACTTTCAGTGAAATGTTGATCTAACTATTGACATCACTAATCTTCCTCAATGTGTTTCCACTTAACTGCATTAGAAAGCTCTCTAAACAATGATACAATATGGTGTGATGGACACTGTTTGTATTTCAGAGGGTTTTGCAGAGACAAGGCTGAATAATCTCAGCTAGTTTGCGGGAGAGCCTTGTGGGTGCAGTGTAGTTTTGATGTTAGCCGAAAGGAAACAAAATGCAGACCAGAAACATACCTAGGGATTTACATCATATAGATGGGTGTTAGAGGTCACCAGAAGTCAAACTGACCCCCTCGCTTCTTCATTATGATTCACAGTTTAGTGTCCACACCTCCCACTTAAACTTTTCTTTCTGCCTGATCTCTTGCCATCGTATCCCCCACTGGTGGCGTGCTCTTTCCCTCTCTGTCTCTAATGTCATTTCCTCTAAGGCTATATTTCTGTAAACACATGCTCACATACTTTATCAGTCCAGCCAAACTTCAGAGACACATATATCAGAAACACATGTCCACGGTGTAACTATCTCCTATCCCATATTAATACTGAGAGGAATCAAAATATTATGTTCTTTATATCCAGCACAGAGAAAGTAATGAACAATAACAGAAGAAATGAAAGTGTTTTAATTCCGTTTTCCACAATCTCACCAACAGCTGGGGAACAAGAATCACCCCTGAGTCACCTCAATTTCTGCCCTAAAAGACAGAGGAGATTTGGCAGAATTACTGGAAATTACATGTTGAATTAAAAGCACATTTTATCTAAAAACAGAGGGCCCGTGATGGGAAACTACGCTGAGAAAGCTCTCTGATGGCTTAACTACTCCTGCCACCCTGCACAATTTTACATTACTTTATTGTTTCTGTCAAATAGCTTCTCCTTCCCTTAGCTCCTCTCTCGGTTTCGTAAGTTCTTTTCGTGGATGTCATTTGTTTAAAAAAGGAGGGAGATAAACACTCTTTTAGCTGGAGGATTTTATGGGGGAAGACACGGACATCAACTTCTGTTCCAGAACTTTTGGGATTAGTGTTGTTTCTCTTTTCCTTCTTTTTGTTGAACAGTCCTCCTTGTTTCCATTTTTTTTTTTTTCGTATTGCTAAAGGCTTCTGTGTGGAACAAGGGTTTGTTTGTGCATCCATTTGCACACCCTGTGCCGTATTGAAACACAGACTAATTCTCCATCAACTAACACTGTGACCTTTGACCCCTGCTTTACGTTGGACTCAGTAACCATGATATCACCGCACAAAAAATGACATGGTGCAAGGAGGTTTTACAGTTATGCTGATTTACAGTAGTATATAGTCTCATCTGACACTTGATTAAGTACGCTTTTTAGTACCAAGTTCGGTTCACACCGAATGTGACTTTGGCGACCAAGATCACCTCGCAAACCCAAGTCCTGTCGCCTGTTCATAGCTCATTTTGTCACCATTGCCGTTGCTCAGTGATGTCACGTCTGCTCAAGTTTCACCCCATTATCATGGGACGTATTAGCTGACATTATTCCAACTGTATCCTTTTCACTCACCTACCAACCACAAAACACTGCAGCTGATGGCCCTGCAGCAGCATCTTCTGTGAGTTCAATGCGGTCTGTCTAGGCGGAACTAATGTACTCACTAACTAATGTTCCCCACACGGACATAGACTGTCACTCTGTGGACCAGAATAAAAACAGTCTGTCACGGGTGTCAATCACGCACCCACACAACGCTGATTGGCTCTCATGGCACGACATCGCCTGAAAAGTTCAAATATTTCAACTTTGGTGACAGAGCGTCGTGACCTGCTCCGCGTCCAAAGCGATCCCAGAGTTCCCATCTGCAGCACCAGGGGCGCCGCCCCCATGTCTCCAAAGATGCGACCAAGTTCATCGCATCGCGTGAGATCTGGATTGAGATCTGGTTACTGTGGAAGCCCCTGGAGTACAGTGAACTCATTATCATGTTAAAGAAACCAGTTTGAGATCATTTGAGCTTTGTGTTATGCCACGTTATCCTGCTCAAAGCAGCCATCAGAAGATGGGTACACTACGGTTATGAAGAGATGGACTTGGCCAGCAACAACACTCAGGTAGGCTGTGGCTTTAAAACATGCTCAGATGGAGCTAAAAGGCCCAAACTGTGCCAAGATAATATTCTCCACATCATCTCACCACCACCATTGATACTACAACCATTGAATGTCACAGCAGAAATCAAGACCAGGGAACATTTTGCCAATCTTCTATTGTCCGATTTGTTGGGCCTGTATGAGTTGTAGCCTCAGTTTCCTGTAGCCCATCTGCATCAATATTCATTGTGTTGTCTGCTCAGAAAAAGCCTTTTGCATATCTTGATTGAAGTGGTTATTTGAGTTACTGTTGCCTTTCCATCATCTCAAACCACTGGCTATTCTTCACTGACATCTTGCATCAAGAACCTTTTTTGAACCATTCTCTTAAACACTAGAGCTAGTTGGGTGTGAAAATCCATATGGATCCGCAGTATGGAAATACCTGGAGCAGTGAATGGGTGCAACTAATGAAGAGGGTGATGAGTGCAAAACGTCCCTGGTAAAGTAAAGTGCAGAGCCACAATCCTCGGTACTTGTCATTTTACCACAGTTAGGGCTTGTGGTCTCTCCTTGGACTTTAAATAAAGGTTGTCTTTAAGAGTGTACTGAAAGTTCCTTCCCCGTTCTTACAATGTAAATAAAGTGGGTAGTGATACAATATAGATATAATATAATGAGTACGGATTGCCATTGCCATCTGTTTGCAGTATAGTTGAATTTATCACACAGCTATGGGTGTGTTAAGCTTTCATCAATTTGTAGCTGTATTACTCCTGCCATAAAAGTACTGGTAAAAGTCTTGTTGATCACCTGTATTTGGAGCATGAAGGAACGTATGTCCCACTGAGAAAAGAGGAGCAACTCTTGTAACCTCTGTTGAATGTTGTCCAACATTTTCTCAACAGTTTTCTATGTTTTTTTTCTATTCCTGCATCCTCTTTGGCCGATTAGCTTCTATTGAGATTGCCCTGAATTATATCATGGTTGCTGCATTTATTATAGTTGTGATGAATCAAATAAACAGAAAAAAATCTGAAAGCTCCAGGTTTTTCAAGTAAAAATGTTATTACCTGGTGCCAGCATATTGATAATTAGATTGCACGTCAGGACGATAACACATTGCCATGCATATATTTTGTCCCTTTTCAAAGACTAACTCTGTTGAGTTTGATGACCTGTGCTTGACCACTGTAACCCATCCATCTGGATGTTCACATCTTGTACTAGTTTATTTGAAAACATGCTTTACTAAAGCTCATTTCCCCAAGCTTGAGTTTGTTTGACTGGACATTCTTCTATTGATGGGTTTATTAGATCACCTTGTAATGTTTTGATTTGGCATAGTTACAGATCACCTCATGGCATAAACCAGATGCAAAAGTGTTTAATCAAAAGGCAAGATCGCTGGAGGTGGAGGAAAAATAAAACAAGCTTTTTGCTGTGACAGGGAAACAGCTGTGACAACAAGACACAAATAATCAGGGCCACAAACTCTGACAAAGTCCCTGCATTTTCTCATTACATTTGATGTTTATTTGCCCTGAAGGCTTGCACATGCAGGCCATGTTACACTACAGTATGTCACAACTGGGGTGGGTTAAAATGGGTAAGAATGAGGGTAAGAATGAGGGAAAATGACTTATTTATTTACATATTGCTTCCTTTGTGAGGAACACAGTGGTGACATTAAAGCTCACAGGAGGGTGTTGGTACTAAACAGCCAAAGATATTAGTGCCATAACAAAAAGAGCATGCTCTCTACAAGCTACAAAGCGACAAGTCAAATGTTACTTGACATCGGTTAACCCAAGAGTTGATCATCCAGACTGTGGTTACAAGATATATGAGGCTGTTCAAGGCAGCTGAACAAGAAGTCCTGCCCCCAGATATTACAATCTTTAATACTGATTAAGCTGCCCTTATTTTCACAAAAGATCTGAGTCTGTAAAACCAACAGGTACATTATCGATGGAAATAATGGCAAATTCAAACAGAAAAGCATCTAAAGGAATAAAACCACCTTTATTTTAAACAGCAGATCATTTATTGGTCAACCAAATTAATAGGATAAGTTAATGCCCAGGTATTAAGTGGATCATTTTTACTCTTTTACCTGGATAGTTGGTATAATGCAGTGTTTCTCAAATAATGGGGCACAATCCCGAAAGGGGACATGGTCATCCTCAAAGAGGGATGTGGCTTGCTGAGCAAGGTCATGATCGAATTGGTGCATAGACCCCTTAGAATTTTGCCGCCCTTAGGTGCCAAAGTTTTGTTCTTTTGTTGGCTATTTGCCATGTCAGAAGAAATATTAATGCAAAGATTAATGTGAGTTGAGTAACAACAGGCTTTTATGTGAACATATTTATTTCAGTATTTAGACAATTTAGAATTCAGTATTTTGCATATTTTGCCTTTAATCTCACAAAAGATAATTTGTTGAACTTTTCTACCTGAGCAAATTAACAGCAGATTTGTTTGTTTTTGACATGTTAAAACCTGCAAAGATCGTTTGTATCTCTTCATGACAATCCAAACATGACCATCCTTTTAGGATATGTCTTGGTTTATTATTGCTTAACACCAAACTTTTGGTAAAATTATTTTCTCCTCTTTTTCTGGTGTATTAAAACTCTTTTCAGTATTTATTGGCTGTTTTTGGAAGTGTTAACATGGAGGCACTTGACTCTAACTTTTCTGCCTCTATGGTATATTCATTTTTTGAAACAACCTCCTGTGACCTTCTGTATCACCCTGCAAATATAAGGACAGCGTTTGTTTCCAGTCACACAGAGTTTGAGTCCGAGCAGAAATGTAAAACCTCCTCTCCTCCTACATAGTCTGACCAAAGGTGCCGGAGACAAGCCAGTTAATGATCTGAATTTCTGGAGGGTACTGGATGGTACAGTTGTCTCTCACTCTTTAACTCTCTCCTAGTGTGCTCCAGTCATTATTTTTTTTTGTTGCAGATATTTGTCCCTCCAGTCTCATATTTTTGCCTCATTTGGATGCGTGGGTTTTGGGTCACTGCTCATGGTGCTTTGTGTTCAGTGCATCTCGAAGTTTGAGGAATGTGCATCATGTCAGCTATAGACAGAGAAAAAGAACCTATGCTTGGAGGGGACTGTGCACTTATTATTTTTTTACTTAAGGGTACATTTGTCTTTTGCTCAGTCTAGCCACACTTGTTCTTTCAGTTGTTTGGCACAGGATATGTAAATAAGTAAAAGGTATAAGATTTTTTTTTCTTTTTTTTACTCTAAACAAAACACCTTTCATTTGAACCTTGTCTTGCACTATATTCGAAGCTATAAAGCATTGGCCTATGCACCACTGCAACATAATAATAGTCATCAACTTTTTAACATATATCCCAATTTAAACTTTAGCAAGAATAATTTAAAGGGATAGTTCTTTTTTAAGTGGGGTTGCTAAGGACTATGGCACTAGTATATGGTTGCCACTAAGTCAGCTTCCCTGAGTATAGATAGACAGTGCAGATGCTTGGCAAGCAGTCAATGGTGCCACCGAAAGCCTTGTAATCAACCCAATTAAACGTTAAAACTATACAGAAAACAAAACTGGCTTGACAAGACACTACAGGAAGATTTTTTACAGTATTTTACTTTTCCTCGACAAAGCTCTAAATGCTATGTCGAGGTTAGAGAGTGTTTAGAACTTTAGTATGTTGGGTTGTACGGGTTATGAGTCCCTTTGCCATCAGCTGGTCAGGTCATCAGAAGAAACAACAAACAGTAACTTCACTGAAACTTAACTAAAAATGAGCAAGTTTGATTGAGGATGACATCCTGTTAGTCGTGAGCAAGAGAAGATATCTTTATGAACCAGAGTACACAGATGAAGCAGATGGAGTCACAGGTAGAAAGAGGAATAGAGAAACTGTTTTGTAAACTGAGTAGCAGGACAGAACACAAGTTACCTGGTGGTGCAGATGCATGAACTGTGAGTCCATGCCAATGAACCAGCAGGCCTGTTGCCATCATTGGACTTTTGACCATTTCTTTTGCCTGTTTCTACAGACAGGATAAGTACAGGAGCGACCCATATTCATAAAATCCAGGGAGTTATATTTACATCATGTTGTGCTCTAGTGACTGCTAACTGACCCCTGTGCAGCACTCTGACCTGCACAGCTGATAAGACGACAGTAGCGCATTGCTGGTGGAAGGGTATAGCCAACATGTTGAATCACAAAAAAGTTTTCAAACACAGGGACTTTGTGCTTTGTTGAGGAAAAGTGAAATGTTGTAAAAAAACAAAAAAAAACAAACATACAATAACGTCTAGAGTAAAAATGTTGTTGAATTGAAATGAATTGAATAGTTGAGCCATTGTTGTTTTTTGTGTAGTTTTAACCTAAAAAGTGGCACCATTCACTTCTATATATAATGCCTTGCATCTATAAAAGGCTATCTCCCCTCAGGGACAAAGCACTCTAGTTAGTTTATTGGGAATCATATCTATTAGTGCCTTGGGCCTTGAGCAACCCCACTTCAAAAAACTGAACTATCCATCTCAGGTGTAATGATACCATATAAACACCCTATCTCTTTTTACAATAAATGAAATCACTATGATTATGAAGAGTGTACAGACTGACAAAACTGTTTGCATCATTGGTTCCATGACTCTGACAGAAACTAACACTAAACAGTTTTTTTTTCTTTGTATTGCTCTGTTGTCTGAAAAATGTAAGCCCCTCTGTTGACACTGATTATAAATCTCTTCAAAGAGCTGATGGAGTCTCCATAAAATTAAGATACCTTAAGATCTAAGTTTGAATTAGAATTAAATTACAATCTTTATTACAGCAGTGGAGTATTCTGACCACCACATGCTTAGTAAAGTCTGCAAGTGCAGTTTTTCATGACACATAATTTACAAGAGTTAACCCAAGAGTTATGTGTCCATTTATGTGACTCTAAAGCATGTGGGGGTGTTGGAAACTTTATTTCAGTGTCAGACATGGTGGAGACTGTTATTCTCAGAGTGCGACCAAGTTCATCTATACATTGTCTGTGTGGGTGTATCCACATCACAACACCATTAAGTCAAACAATGTCAGGCATGTGAATCACAGAGCAGAAAAAGTTGACGAAAAAGAACTGAAAGCTTCCTGCACTGTTTTTTAACTTCCCGTTCCCTAAAGAGATGACTTACAGCATCATCGGGGTTGCAGTTGAAAAGTGTTCTCTACATATTTAATAAAAAATAGCTCCAACTTTTTATTATAACTTCTCTAACCATTGACATCTGTAAGAATTGTAAGCATACTTGAAAGTCTATTTGCAATCCAAACTGAATGTGAATATTTAGCTCAAAACATTTGAGGCTTTTGAAGCACCCGTAACCGGTCAAGAAAACCAGAGGAGACCATACAGATGGAGCCATTTCAATTTTCCCAATTTTCCTTGACTGAGTCTTGACTGGTCCATGACTGGAATGTGCTGGGTCCTGCCCACCATCATGACTATAACAAGATCCCCTACAATGACGTGACAAGCACTCAGTGACTGGTTAATGTTTATGCTACTCCAATATGGGCGAAGTTTGACGCCCACTAGATGTGTTCTTGTGAGGCAAGCATCAACTCATAGGGGAAACCTGCAATCACTTGAACGGCATGTTCATAGTTGAATTTAGGCACATCCGAAAGAAGGGTTGGGGGGACTTCTAGTGGCTGGAAGTTGGCTGGTAATTGGCTGGAACTTGGCAGGCATTCGGCAGGCATTTGGCAGGAAGGGGAAAAGTGGAGCAGCTGCCTCTGTAAACTGGACTCAAAAGATGATATGAGCTGTCACAAGGTCTTGGTAACTATCATACATATGAAAGCCAAGCTAAAAGGCTGCAAACCAGCCAATTATCTGGTTGAAATCCCTCAACAAGTTGTGATTCTCGCAACCAAAAGAAGGCCATTTCCCAGAGCCCTCACGTTGAAAACTGATATATTGTGGAATCGGCCTACAAAATGTTTTTTTTATCAAAAGACCTTGAAAGAGTCCCTATCATGTTGTTTCAAGTTTTGTATGCCCCTTAGTGTGTTTGACATGTCTCTTTCTCATGATCAAGTATAATTTAGACAAAAAATCCACAGCATCAGGACTTCACTTGCTTGCTTGTTTACATTGACAGTAACTCAGTTTATGACCAGTGGTTCAGAGTGGCAAGCTCAGTGTAGAGCAGGGACTGCAGAATGAATGCAGATTTGTTGACAATTAGGGGCCCAGCAGCACTTAACCAAAAAGTTACGACAGAGTAGACTGTTCAGCCAATCAGACTGGACCAAGACTCACATGATGAGGGGTCCTTAAAGAGGCAGGAGCTATAGAGCCGCATTCATACACATAGATATTTTAGACAACTTTTTCTGACTTAGAGGGAAATGTCAAACCACATAGTGCTAACACAAAATGAAATCAATGTCAGTTTGGCAATGCTGATCTTCATCTGATACATCAAAAAAAATTATGCATGCATAATAATTGCAATGTTTGATCAAACAGGCTTTTAAACACCAGCAAGAGATGACCATGCTTACCTTTGCTCAGTTAGAGTAACGTTTATTTCTGTAGGCTCTAGCTGCTTCCTCCTCGGGCCTAGACTCCTGATGCACAACTTGAGGTACCCTTTTGGGGACAGCCATCTTTTTTCCTCTAGGCACAGTGTCTGGATACTGAGACCAGATGCAGCTGTATGTTATTAAATCATTGCAGCAGTACATTTGTAAAATGTGCACCAGACTCTATTAGGCCATACTTCCCATTAGCTGAGCATGCTACCTATGCATAATAACTATGCTGGTGAATGTTTAAAATGTGTCTGCAATTAGTCAGAAGGCCATCAGAAAACATTAAGCTCCACCAGCTATATGCTGTTGTATGAATGGACCTTAACAGAGTGTCTCAAAGAGATGGAGAACACAGCTGGATCAGAGGCTCTATGAACAGAAAAAAGAAGGTTTTATGAACATATTAAGCAATTGTGAACATACTCTGGCAGTCTACAAGATCGAGCACATGAACATGTTAAGCCAAATGTGGGCTCTTTAAAGGAAGTAGTATTAGGGGAACCCCAGGCTGGAAAGTGATGTTCAGTGGCTTATTTCCAACTAGCCATTTTGCCTCAATGTTTTGTTCTTTACCTCAGCTTCAGGTGTGAACACAACTGTTGAAACTTGAATATTCAAACCATATATCTATCTATCTATCTATCTATCTATCTATCTATCTATCTATCTATCTGTCTATCTATCCTATTTAGCAATTCACACTGAGTAGGGACAAATATTTGATAGAATTTCATAACGGGCAGGAGGTGACTATGGAAACTGCTCTTATCTAGGGCAAGGTTGCAGTGGCAGCAAGTTGGTCCAGACATCTCTCTCCTGTGCAATGTTTTCCAGCTCCCTCGTGGGTACTCTGAGGTGTTTTCACGGCCAGACGGAATTTATAATCCCTCCAGTGAGTTCTGTGACAGAAAGTATCCCAGCATTTTACACTGGTCAAGTACTATTCTTTGCAATGTAGCCAAACATGAAAAAGTGTTAAAAGTGTTTTTTATACACCATATTTCACAGTAATCCAGGAAGCTGGTCTCTCAGGGGGATCAGACACCTGCCTCCTCTTCCTACAAGAGCAAATACAAACACACACAGAGCTCTTGTACTTTGCCTGTGACTCAGTCGTCTTTGTAAATCCAGTCTGTCCAATCGATTATCCACCCTTCTGTAAGCACCTCCCTTATGCCAGAGCTGTTTGAGGCCGCTGTGTCTCCTACCTGTTCTATTCAGATAGACGTCCATGACGCTTGTTGCAAAATGTAGAGACGTCCACTGAAGAAATTCCCATGTGATAATGTACAAGAGCTCAACTGAATTCATGCTGATGGCTTTCTTTTGCTCTCCCTGTGGTGAGTCTGATGAGGGACAGTTTGTAATGAAGACTGAGGCTGGCGTCTGTCTGCTGAGCCCAGACACTCTGAAACAAACCGATAAGACCGGGAGAGTCACCAGCCTACTAATTATGGCCTGTGTCTCCTCTTCAGCTGTACTCCCCACTGTAAGAAGCCTCATTTTTGTTCTCATACGGACACTGCTGTGATAGTGATGCTTTGACAAAAGTGTCGCACTTTGGAGGATACTTTATTCTCTAGGTATTGTTTTTTTTGGCATAAACAACTAAGCAAGTGAAACAGTGAGCAATTAAGAATTTGTCAAAGAAATAAACAGCACGCAAGTCAGGGAAGCTGACCGATAAATGTTATTAAACTACAGGATCAGGGTGTGATATCATTAGGTAATGGACACTCTTTTTAAGTGTTTAATCTGTTAGTTCAGGGCCTTGCCAATGTGCCAGCTAACATAATGAATGAGAAACAAATTTGTTAACAGAGAGACACCCATTAGCCTTTATCAGACTATGACATCTTGGCTACTTTAGATGGTTCAGGCATTACGCTAATATGCATTAGTGCACGGGAGTGTGTCAGGGATCCATGAAGTAAATTAAACTTAACGGGTCAATGTGGCAGCTGCCAAAGCTGGTGCTTTTTCTTTAATCAGTTTTATAGTTGAAGAATAAAGGTGAAACAAACACAGGAAGGTGTACTCTGAGGGGTCTGTGGACCTGTTTTTCTTTGACATCAGGTTGATGTTAGAGGGGACCACAAGTGCCAACAAAATCAGGATTATGATTTTTTTTCCTCCTTGGATTTAGTGGTGCTTCTTTCTGTTCAATGCTTCCGTATTTACTATCATCAGTTTTCAAGATAATTTTAATAACCTCTTTCATCATACTGTAAACAGGGGCACTGCTTTTTCAAAGACTTACTCTGTGCATGATGTGGTTCAACTCTACGAAGGAGTAGCTGATTATCTGCTGGCACTTAGGACAGGATGGAAACAGCACTGAGTTTTCAAGGCAATAAGAGATTTGAAAAAAAATTCTGGTTAGGGCACAAGTTTCAGGGAACACACACACACACACTCTTAAAACTCTCAGAAATGGGTATATGCAAAGATACTGCTTTTGTGAGAAAAGTTAAGAAGAACAAAGCAACTACCCATAAAACCCAAAAATGTGCTGTAGCAGCAGAATAGCATATAGAGGAGAATCTTATCAAGCAGCACTGTCCCTATGTTTATTCTGAACTATCCTCCAGCATTTAGGTTGATAAGTAACAACAGAATTGGTGACACCCTAAAGAGTGTTGTGTGGCTTACCTGTCTACCTAATCAAGCTTAAGTCAACATTAGACTGTCTCCTTACATTTGGATGTTATGTGATACATTGAGGATGTGCCTTATGGACCTGGATGACTGCAGGTGAAGCACTGACATCACATTTTGTGGGCATAGTTTCTGACTTATTAGCATTCATCACAGCTTCACCTGTGTGTAGATGACACAATGCATACAAAAAAAAACACGAGAGACAATTATAGACTGAGTTGGAGCCTCACTGGTTTTCATTTTCAATACAAGACCAATGTAGTTAGCATTTAGCCTTCTGAGTGGAAAAGTGCCCTCACCTTCAGCTGCTTTATGCTGCTGTGCCCAAAGAGCTCTTAGTTGAAAATCATTCAACTTTTGGAACAGCACTGTGCTGTGCTTATTGTTACTTCTTTCTCATTGAACTTTTAAAATCAAGGAAAAGCAGGACTTTTAAACATCCTAAAACGAATGGGGAAACAGACAGTGATGTGACTTTTCAAGAATACAATTTCCAGGTAAACCCAGATTTTGTTTCTACTTAAACTTCAGAGTGATCATTACTTGTTGTTTAACCTGCTCTCATTATTAAACAACATTAGTTGATTGTACTATTTAGCTGGAAAGATTCATTGCACTAATCTTGTTTAGTAGAGATAACTCTGTATGTTTAGTTTTATAAGAAAGGGGCGGGGCTAATTCAAAATCCTGCATGGTCTCGTGACGACACAGCATCTGACAATGCGCCAATGGCTCTCTACACTTGGTGGGACACCGTGCAGACTGGATCCTTAACAAGAAGCAAACTTACTTCAAGTGGAGTGGTAAGTATATAAAATAATTTTTGTAACCTAATTATCTTTGTTGGAACTTTTAATACCCAAACGCTTGGAAAGAACTTGTTGATGCTTCTTTTTTCTGTGATGTTACTGTGTGAATTGGTGCAGATGTTTACAGATGCTTATGGCTAACATTAGCTATCACTACCCAGAACAGTGTCAGCCAGCCTAAATGTAAAGTTAGCTAAGTGTTAACAGCCTGAGGACGGCTCACATACTGGCAATTGTGCGCAACTGTGTAATTGATATTTCCGTCATTTTGTACGGTTTTAAAGCAAACACCGCTGTGGACGAGAGACACTCCTCTTTCTAATACATCCACCATTGACATGCAGCACACACGTATATGGGCTAAGTGCATATTTTCATAATTCATCAGCTTTAAAAACACTGATGAGGTTTAAGAAAGCGCCACAAGATCACAAGACCACCTCATGACTGTCATAAAGTTGTGCATTAAAAATGATCAGAATGCAGGAAAGAAATAATTTCAGTTTAAAAATATCAGGTAAAGACCATCTGACCCCCATTTCACCTGATTATGTCAAATAAACTGTTGAACTTCTTTATTAATCATTTCATTTTAGCTGTATGACTATATAACTTGTGTTATTGTGTACAATCCCCAGAAGACTACAGAGCCAACTGCGAACCGAACACAGGTGCTCAGAGGGCTTCCTGTCATCCTTGGGGACCAGCCCACAAACTTCTTCAAAGCAGGCTTTGTGAGTAAGCTCCTTCTTTCTGATCATTTTCACCATGACGTTTTACATTGATTAAAGTTGTTTTTCAAATGAGAATTCTAATGTAATGATTGTGCTTGTATGTTACTTTTTATTAAGGGCTCTGAAGATGATTTCTATTGTGACCTCAACATCGCGATACTCCTCATAGAGAGTGGACATACTGTGTCTACGTCTTCCCTGTATCTCAGCCAGGCCTCGCTGAGAATCATCATTGAGGGAGAAACCATAAGGGACAACATTCAAGATCTGCTGAAGGCAATGTGCATTTTGTTTGGACTGACATATGCACTCCATCTTGACAACCCCAAAACTATGAAGCTCACGTTGCAGTTCATATAATAGATACTATACTGCTCTCATTGGGCCACACTGACCTAAAACAAAAGCTACAGACTTTGAGAAATCAGCTCGCAACGTAAGACATGTCAGGTCTAGTATGAGAAGAGGTTGGCTTCACCAGCAAACACACTCTCTGTGCTGACCTGTCCGCTAAACCCAACAGACACATAAAATGCAGACACAAACAGACAAACAGTATCTACACACAGACACATACAACACCCACACAAACAACACAGGCACAAACAAGAACCACACAAACAACACAGAAACATAAAAGACCCACACAAACAAAACAGACACAGACAAATAAAAGACCCACACAAACAACACAGACACAGACACATAAAAGACCCACACAAACAACACAGACACAGGCAACACTAGGGGACACAACACAGATATATACAACAACTGTACACAAACAAGACACAGAACACCAGCAGTCACAACACAGACACATACAACACCCGCACAAACAACACAGACACTTACAACACCCACACAAACATACAATGGGCACACAAACAACATCAATACATACAGCACCCGCACAAACAACACAGACACACACATACATACAGCACCCACACAAACAACACAGACACACACAACACCCACACAAACAAGACCAACACATACAACACCCACACAACACAGACACATACAACACCCATACAAACAACGCAGACACATACAACACCCAAACACACACACAATCAACACAGACACACACACACCCACACGCTTCAGCCTGTACATAAAAGAAGAAATGTTATCTCTTCATTAAAGAATATTCTTTGTGAATGGACAATCCACAGCTTTTTCAACCACGTCCTCATGACCAGTGCTCACCAACTCCACGAAAGAGGGAAAATGAAACATCCAAATTGCTACTTCAGTCTCCAAGAGTTCTGAAGTGCTGTTTTCATCCCATTCTGTTTAAAATTCTTCATTCCTGTTCAAAATGTATGTCCATTAACAAAAACATTTTCAGTTTTTAAGTAGTTTTTCAAAGATTTCTCTTGTGTTGTTTTGCTTTTGTGACAGGTGGTCTTAAAATATGTTTTAAGGACCAGACAACCTTATTTCAGACATTCTCCGAAAAATAGATTTAAAAGTCCCAAAGACATTGAGACAATGAACCATTAATCTACCATTGCAGCACCACTCTATTGCAGGCCCTCCCAAAAGGCCATTGGCCCCATGTTGAGAAACACAATATATTTTATATTATAAAAAACTGTTATCATTGTAGTAACACTGTATTGAGATGAATATCCGTCTTTATTTTTGACACAGTTTGTTTTTCTCTCTGGACTTTATTCTTCATTTCAGACTTCCTTCCTCAGCTCTCAGTTTAGTTCAGAAAAATGCTCACACTCTTTAAAACCTTTTGGCTGTGTTGTGTATTTGCTTTGTGCAGAATAACCTCACATTTGATCCCTTTGGCTTTCTCTTGTTAAACACTCCACAGACTGATGATTAGATCCAGTGATGCTGTGATACTCTCAGTATGAACAGGTCAGGTATGGGAGCATCTGCCGGCTGAGCACTTTGCCTCGCCGACAAGGGCCCCGTATGGCTCAGCCTTCTGGTAGCCATTGTCCTGGCCCAGAGCCTATTACTAGGCTCTGCGCCCTCCGTGGCCTGGTTCAATCCACCAGGTCCTGGGCATCCAGTAAGCGGTGAGCTGGATCAGGATCTGGAGTGAGCCAGGTGCCATAGAAGGTCAGGTGCTACTCCAGTCACCAAGGAGTCCAGCCAACGTCTGGCCACTAGTCAGTGTCCAGGCCTCAAAAGAGACCAAGAGGACCAAGGACCCAAAGACCCTGACATTAGAAGACATGCTCAGATACCGTAAGCACCATACCATGTTGTCCAGCAAACTCATCACCCCATAAACAAACAACAGCGTGAAAATGACTTCAACCATAAAATGAATGAACTGTCTGAATTATGTTTTTTTCTTTTTTATTGCTTTTAAGATAATTCGACATCTTGAAATGACAGCAGCTTTCTGGGGTGAGGGACTTCTTGATCCTTCTCCAAGCAGAAAATCTTCTCAAAGATGAAAGATGATGCATACAGACATCGGTGGCAGACTGGAGTTCTTGTCCAGCCAGTAATTCTTCTCCTCCAGATCTTCTATCCGCTGTAATAGGCGGTCCTTCTCCCTCTGAAAGTCCATGGAAATCAGTCGCTGCACCCTTATGACCTCGTCCTGGGCTTTTAGTCTGCCGACCTTCTCATTCTCAAGTTTGGAGGAGAGCTCAGTGATCGTGGATTTCAGGCCTTCCATCTCAGTCACTGAGCCAAGAAGCTGCTGAACCTTGCCATTTGACTCTTTTTTGAGAGAATCATAGTTCTTGTCGAGCCAGTAATTCTCCTCCTCCAGATCTTCTACCTGCTGTAATAGGCTGTCCTTCTCCTTCTGAAAGTCCATGGCAATCATTTCCTGCACCCTTATGACCTCGTCCTGGGCTTTTAGTCTGCCGACCTTCTCATTCTCAAGTTTGGAGGAGAGCTCAGCGATGCTGGATTTGAGTCCCTCAATCTCAACCTTAGAGGCATCCTGCTCCTCCTTGAGCTGCTGGACTTTGGTAGATGCCTCTTTTTTAAGGCAATCAACCTCCTTCTCAAGCAATGACTTCTCCTTCTCCAGATCATCTGCCTGAACATCTGCCTCTTTTCTGAGAGAATCATAGTTCTTGTCCAGCCAGTAATTCTCCTCCTCCAGATCTTCTATCCGCTGTAATAGGCGGTCCTTCTCCCTCTGATTATCCTCAGAAGCTCTTCGCTGTTCCTTTTTAAGTGAATCACCTGCCTTCTCCTGAGACATCCTGTGGTTCTCCAGATCCAGCTCTTTCCAAACTGCAATAGCAGGTGTGAGGACACAGCTGTGGTCCATCTCTATATTGTCACTACACACTGACACTACAGTGTTACCTGTAATAGCCTGGAGTCTCAGCTCTTTTCTGAGCTTCTCAATCTCCCTCTCACAGTCCATCCTCCTGCTGCACTCCATCTTTAATGCCACCTCTAGATTTTGGCATCTGTCGTTCCCACTGGTGTCTCCCTCCTGCACTGCATTAAACTCCATTGATTAACAGTCTGATTTCTGCATTTTCTGATCGTTCATCATTGTGTGGATGATCGTAGTTCAGTCGATTTTCTCTAAAACCAAGTAGTTGTGTGATCTGCTACAGAGTGTATATATATATATCACATTTTGAGCCTTTGATGCTTTGATGCCTTTGTTGTCATGGTAACCGTAGACTGGGGCATCAAAGGGCCAATCAAAGACCAGAACACCTTTGTGTGAAACTTCGAAAGACGGAAAGTGCTCTGCTGTCATGGTAACCGTAGACTGGGGGATTTCCAAAGCAGGAAATACAGACATGTGCACACAAGTATCTGTCTAATACATGTATGCAAGTGTGTTAGGGGTGGACTGAAGCTGCTTGGCGGAGGTCTGCACTCTCTGAGTGCTTTTCCAGTACTATACAGTATGTTTCTTCATCTTTATATTTTTGCTCATTGTCACATTTTTTATAGACTTTAATGTTATCATGTTTTTATTTTCATCTTTAAAACTCTGAGCTGAGCTTTGAATAAAGAGAGTTTCCTGCTTTTTACCGTCTTATGGATGAAACAATTATCCACCGATCCATCCATCATCTATACTACCTATCCCAGTATTGGTCCCAGGGTGCCTTAGTCTTACCTGGCTGACAATGGGCAAGAGGTGGGGTGTATCGTTAACCAGCTGCCAGCCAATCGCAGGGCCTCATAGGGACACAGACAACCATTTACACCATAGGCGCAAATCCCGGGGGGGACGCATGGTGTGTCCCCCCTTTCCACAAAGTTGTCCCACTCAAAAATTCGATTCAAATAAGATTTTCTAATAGTACAGTAAAGTGTTTTGACATTACAATAAAAGTAACGCTACTTAAAACCACGTTGTCAGACAATTTTAACTGTTAAAGATTACAACCCCCCTCCCCTCACACTGGTTTGGCGTAGCTGCTGCTGCAGAGCCGCGTACACACAGAGGCAGGCGGACAAAGCGGTGGTGATTGGATGAAGTAAGTGTATTAAAACATAGAATGGTTGATAAGTTGTTTATCACTCCACTTGTTCAACAAGCACAACATGAAAAGCAAAATCTCAACTCAACTTTGAAGTCTGCCGGCATGTTTTTGAATTAACACAGCACGCAGCTAATAGGGTGTCTATTTTTAAGCTAAAACGAAATTTGCACTGTATGTAGCACGTCTTTTCATCTTAGTTTGTAATGAATCTGTGAATTGTCCAGAGTTTTTCTCAGCTGCTGGCTGCAACCAGCCTCTCCTCTCTGCCTGATGCAACAGACTGTGACAGTCAGAGGGGACAGACAGGTGACATGCTGACATCCTCATCCTCTAATACATGACTCAAATATCACACTATATCAGAATTCTCTTTAAACATTTATTTACTTTACTTCTATTTCAGATTTATTTGTTTAAAAAGAAAGTAGTTATTACTTGGACTTAGATGTTCACTTCAGATTTTGTTTGTTTTCTTTTTGACATTTTAATAAAAGCATATGCTTGAAGAATAGTTTGATGTAGTTTGGTTATTCATGAAAGCTTTTCTTCTAGTTTTAGAACTTTTATTGAGCTCTCAGTTCTCGTAAAGCTGCTGTAGTGTTAATGGTGAGATAAGAAATTCTGTTTGGTCACATATGGTGTAGTTCACACCTTCCAACCAATACAACTCTTGGAATTGCTGGTTGAGCATAAACAAACCTGTGGATGGGTAGGATATGGACTAACAAGGAACAATGACTTACAGTTATTGTTTAATACAACTATGCAAGACATTTGAGAAAGTATCAAAACAACACCGCAAAAATATAGCATTTATTTTAATGCCCCCCCCCCAAGAATTACTCTGTGAAATTTTACTGTTTGTTGTCCCCTCCAACATTGAAGAGGGATTTGCACCACTGATTTACACTCAAATAAGGGTCAGAAATTTAGAGTCACCAATTAACTGGAGAACCCACTCGTGCACAGGGAGAACGTGTAAACCCCAAACAGAAAGACCTAACCTTCAGCAAAGATTGAATTGATCTTGTATGTTTTACAGTTCAGTCTTTTTACAGGCTGAATCACACACACACACACACACACACACACACACCCAAACACAGACAACACCAATACAAACACACAAACCACATAGACACATGCAACACACACAATCAACACAGACACGGACAACACCCACACATAACTGTTTCAGTGATTTGAAATGACCCTTGTTTCAGATTAATCTTTTAGGTTGCTTGTATTGTGATAACATATTTAAATGTATATATATATATATATGTATATATATATATATATATATATATGTATACACATATATTTATATATATATATACACACACACACACACACACACACATATATATTTATTTAATATACAACTGATAATATACAACTGACTGAAAGTCACTACACACTCTCAGATTATCCAAAGGCAAAACATTTGCTCAAACTGCTCAAAATTTTGGAGACTTGCAACAGAGAATTTGTATGCTTTTCTTTCTGGCTGAGTTTGTTAAGTTGATTTGCAGATGACACCCTTTTTTTCTCCTTTGTCACCATGTAACACATTGCTGACTAGTTTGACAAGGTCGTTAGAGATTTACTTGTTTGTTGTACATATGCTGTCAAACATACGAAAGAGGCCAAACAATAAGTTTAAGCAGTTTTCATGTAATGTCAGATTCTGGCTTTCAAAACCTGCAGACGGGTGATCTTTGTAGTGTAAATGAATTTTCTGTGCTGGCTTTTAAAATGGTGCAGTTTAGAGCATGTGTTCTGTTATGAAATGCCAAGAGGATTAATGGCACTTGTAAGTGGGGTTGGTGTATTACGGGAAGTCCTTAGAGTTATGCCATTTCTACTCTGACATGAACGTTGAAACATTAAAAAAAAAAAGAAAGAGAGAGGAATGGAAAGGGAAACACAAGGGAAACAGTGCAAAGGTTCAGATATGTACCCGTCCGGGTCACACACTGTTCAACAACAGTGAAGACCGTAGAGAACAAATGGACACAGAGATATACATTTTCATATGCACACTGATGTTTCCTGAATGACTGGAGGTAGAAATCGAGAGCTGAAGCAGGGGCAGGGGGAAGATGGTGCCTTTGAGTTGGGAGGGTGAAATGTGGAGGTAGATGAGGCGTGTGCATTTATGTGAGTTGAGTCTAACTGAAACACATGAAGCAGAGCAGCATTTATAGGTAAAATAAAGCAACAGACAGAATTCCAAAAATGGGAATGTGAATCAGCAGTTGTGAGTTTACTCTTAAAAATCATCACTCTCGATTACACTGAAAATAAGGTGCCAGGCTCAGAGGGAAAAAAAAATTGCGACACGAAAGCAGAATATTATATTAATGTTTAATATTTGTATAGCTTACTTTTAAAAAGCACATTTTGTCCTCGGCTGTACAAGTATACCAAATTTTAGACCTAGCCCTAAGGGTTATATCAAAATAAAAAGTGCTAATATATTCATGATGGGGTAGTTTATGTAATACTATAGAAGAGTTACCTGTATTTTTCAGTCGTATTGGCAAAGAGTCAATATATATGACTTTGTCAACAGAAAATGCTTTATGAGGCTCCTTGATAACAGAGGTGGCCACATGCAGCACCCCACACACACACACACACACACACACACACACACACTTAATGTGGCCTTTGAGTTAAACACCAGTAAATCAGAAAAATGAAAATAACATGAGGAAAATCTACCATAAAGGAATTAAGCATTGCCCAGTTCTAAGATTTAATGTAAATTAAAAGAATGATACAATAACTATCTGTGACTATTGTATGTTTTTTTTCTGCCACAACAACCCACTAAATTTAAGTAACTTAAATTGGTTCTGGAAATCGTTTACAAAGTATTATTAAATGCATTTAATAATGATAAGATTAATAATATTTTATTAATAAAGCACTTTCCAAAGACTTAAAAACACTTCGAATTCGATAAAGAGATTAAAAATATCAATGAAAAACAGCATAAATGGACACATAGCACTCAGCATAATTACACACAACATACAAACATGAAAAAAGACATTATTTTAGTGTTGAGTTATTAAATGTTCACACATATTTCCCTTTGTTAAAAACATACACAATTATACTTGGCTCATTGAGTGTGTCATACGTTTAATTACAATATGGCCTTAAGCAGTAAGACTATAATTCATGTTGTCCTTTTGTGGAAATAGTTGCCCATCCTAGCTCTATGAGAAACAAGACGGCCTGAGAAATTAAAGTTTATCTGAAAGAAGGTCTTAAAGCATAAACCTATGAGTAAAAACTGATTTCATCAAAGGGCGGATAGTGATAAGTAGAATAATGTCTCCATCTAGTGCCCATCTTTGTGTTTTAATGTCCTCTTCCAGCAGCAAAGAAGAAGTCATTTGTTATTCAGATATATTTTGTGAATCAAAATCTTGTTTATGTCACTTGATGATGCTTTATTCATTGCTCTACATATCTAGTCTGGTCCTAGACCGCTTCTTTATAGAGGGAGAGAGAACAGAGCACTTATAACACAGCTCTGTGCAATAGTTTCCTCTCTCATCTACTCAGTGTCACACAGCTGAATATATAGCACACAAGTAATTCCCCCTTAAACCAGCACAACCTGTGTTTAGGGAGATGATTAACTCTGTACCCACAAATATGATCATATAACATGCACACATGGGAATGCAGAGTGAGGGTAAAGTATAACCTACATGTGGAAATGAAGTGACTGGTTAAAGTATGAACGAAGTGGCAGCTCCAGCACAACCTTTATGTAAAAACAAGTAACAGGTTTAAAGTATAACCTACATTTAAGAATATACAGAAAAACAAGCCATAAACCACAGTGTCCCAGGACATTTTGACAATCCTATTCTGAATAACAATTTCTTTAGGAATTGTCTAAGAATGTTCTGGCATCGGTGAACCATTTCCTCTCCACTTCCTTCTTGCCCAGCTCCCAGAGTTTGGTGAGAAGCCGAGTACCACTTTTGGCTGTAGTCAGGAGATATTCTTTGTTGTCTGGGTATTTTTTGGCATTAAACCTCCCGTAGACCAGAGACTGGCAGAAGCGACCAAGCACCAGCAGGAAGAGGGAATCCTTTTCATCGTTGTTGAGCGGCACAATGCTCTCCCAGCCTGCCAACACCGCTCCACCCACGTCCAAAGGAAGGGGGTTCTCCAGCATCAAGTACATAATTGTTACTGCCAGTTCAAACACATAGCATCCGTTCATAAGCAGAGAAAAGTCGAGGACCCCCGACACCTTGTGACACCCATTGTCAGCAGGTATAACAAGGATGTTCTGGTCACTGAGGTCTCCATGTATTATACCTATGAAATATCAAAATAGAGATGCTTAATACCTTTAAAAGTGCACTGAGAGACTGTGTCAATTTGAAATATTTACACTGTTTACAATTGGGAAAAATTGCAGCCATTGATGTCTGATTCATTTCAGATAACGATAAGCAGCATGTGTCGCATTCCTTAAATTTAGGCATAATTTACCACAAATGTCTCCTACGGTAGGATTGTTTGGCTTTTGAAATCAGTCACTATTTTTTTCACTTTCCGGGAAGAGAAATCATGAATTTAGAAGAAACAACAACTATATATTCTTATTACCTGCTTGGAAAGACTTGATTTTTGGCTGCACACATGATTTATACTGTTGTATGACAGCTTTGATGATGTCCTGCAAAGGATCTCCAGCCATCACTGACAAATAACCCTCCAGGAGAGGAATATTAGACAGGCTCCACAGTGCTCCATCTATTTGTAGGATATCCCGGTTTGGAGACACCAGCTTTAAATGAAGAGACAATCCACAAAACAATTATAATAATCACAACAACAACAACAATTATTATTACATTCAGTTTTGTCCACATCATTCTCATAACATAAAGCTGCATATTGTGAACTTTTTACTTTGTGACACATGACAACATGCAAGTCAACAGCGAGTTGAGTCACATAAGCGTGTAATATGCATTCTTCATAGCACAAACAACAACCTCACATGACCAACATGAAAATGTAATTTAACTTGTATTATCTTTGAAACCTTACCTGTTTTAGTGTGTTATCAATCATGGCCACCAGCTTGCCAACATGATAGAGATCCTGTATCTTAACAGGGGACTGTGCAATGGTTTTTCCTGGAAGATAGGTCATCAGCCTCACACAATAGATCTGAGTACCATGTCCACTGTCTAAAAAGTAGGAACCAGGGGAAAAAGGTCAAAGTAATATCTTAGAGTCACAACTTAGCATCAAACTTAATTAAACACAATTGTATTACAATCTGCATTGAGCACATCTAACCAGTAATTGATATAAGTCTTTTATTTGGGTGAGGATGTAAACTGTCAGGTTTTGATCTATTTATAATAAAAATAATGATTGCACATGTCGGTGTTGTGGCAGAATTATGCCAAAAAAGTAGATTAAAAAACATCTACATTGGTATCAGCTAGAGATGGAAGTTTGGATCAGAATATGTGCTTTATGACTTGAGTTTTCTCGTGAACAGGTACTCAAACATCAATTCCAATTTTAATTCAAGAATACTTTTAACATTACACAAAGATAGATAGATAGCTAGATAGATAGATAGATAGATAGATAGATAGATAGATAGATAGATAGATCTAGTCTGACTCATTGTCTCTCCATCAGAGACTGTGAGAGCTTCTCTATTTCTCTCATTGCTGTTTTCCTCATGAAAAGTCTGTTTAAGCACTTATTAGTACCTGTGTGTGATTGTAGTGAAGTTTTCTAGTTCCCTACAGAAAGTTTGTGGAACAAAAACAGAAAACAAAAGAAAAACTGAAAGTTATAATCCAGCATCTTTGTTTTCATCTTAAGCCCTGACAAGTGGAATTTTGGTTTCATTATAAGGGGCGCAGTTAAGTTAGTAGCCAGCTGCAAGGTGGCAGTGGATTAGTTTTGCATTTGAAATTGTAATCAATCAAAAGAGCTTGTAGTTATATGACTGGGAGCCATGACTTTGTGTCATCCCTACAAATTGTTTGCAATTCTAGTTGTTGTTCCTCTGGAGTAACTTTAAGAAACCCGATTCCACAATTGTGTCCCAAATCCTGACCTTCGGACACTTTGGAAATAACTTTTTGAAATGGTCATTATTTTTTAAAAGGATATGGGGTCATTCTGTCCACTGCCACCCACTAAATCTATCAGAACAGTAGAAGATAAGTTGACCCAAAACGACAGATGGAGAAGGAGTCACAGAATAAAGGGGATAGAGGAGAAAATTAGAATGAAATGCATGAAATTCAAAATTGTACTGACTGAAGTTCTGGTTTTAAGGCTTTCAATAAGTTCACTAAAGTGGGATTTCAGTGTCTGTGATTTGATTACACTCCTGGAAAATATTTTTTACTTCAATCATTCTGATTTAAAGAGGTTACTTTCACTAACTACACATGAAAAACATTTCAGTTCAAAACATGTTTTTGAGCTGGTTTGCAGCCATGATTTACACAAAGATGCCAGTTTGTTGTAAAGGGTCACTATGTGTCAGTGAGGGAGGGGCTAAAATTGGGGCAATTTTGTAATTGTCTTTAATGTTACAAAACTAAATAGAGTTTGTTGAAGGAAAACAGAAAATCAAATGAACAAATGTGGTTATAATGGAAGTATATGGTACAAATCTTGTAGTTAAAAGTCCCAGCCAAACATCTAACAGTCAAAACACAGTGAATATGGATGAAACTTAGAAATTGTAAAGTTCATTTATAAACACATACTTACCATTATTCATGGCCAGAGCATGGTAGATGCAACTCATAACTACAAAATTTCACTTAATAGGGCACAAGGGATAAAATGCCAAATGTAAAAGCTAAAGAAAGATGAACTCCAATTTCTATTCAAGAATACTAATTACATTTGAGAAATGTAATTACATTTTAGTAATCACAGAAAATGCGATGTTAAAATGTGATAAAACTGGATTAAACTGAGGCTGTTACCTCTTTCCTCCATAGACATCAGTTGCCCTGTTGTGGTGGGAATAGGCGTCTGAGCAGGAACTCCATGACTGAGCAGAAAGGACATTGTGAGGGTCTGTAGATGCAGCAGGGCCGTGTTCTTACTTTCCTCTGAATTCATGATCTTCAGGACGTACTTGGCACCTGATTCATCAGTCACCAAGAAGTTCTGGTCCATGTAACTGGGTAGGGTGGAGATCTCAGCAGCTTTTATTCCATAATGCCACAGTGTGAGTTTGGAAGCTTCTTGGAGGCTGAATTCAGGCCTTGGACTGAAAGGTGATGAATTTGCTGCACCAAAAAGATGGACTGTCTGTTATTCTTTTTTTTATATCCTTTACCACTGACAAAAAGCAGCCTGAAACATCTGACAAGCAAACAGCAGTGAATAAGCTTTTTCATTAACTGGTGTGACAAGTCAAACCTTCTTCTAAATACCCACAAAACTAAGGAGATGTCTATTGATTTTAGAAAATCAACTGCCTCAAATCCCACTGTCATTAATGGGGAACCAATCCAGGCTGTCACTGAGTATAAGTATCTTGGCATTGTGCTTGATCACAAACTCAAATGGGACATATGGACTGACAGACTGACCACAAAGTCCCAGCAAAGACTCTTCTTTTTAAGGAAACTTTCATCCTTTAATGTCAGCAGCAAAGTGCTCCAACGTTTTTATTCTGCTTTTATTGAGAGTGTCCTGTCTTTTTGTATTATCTGCTGGTTTGGAAATGCAACTGAAGCACAGAAAAAGTCTTTTAGGAAAAGTGTAACTTTGTCCAGTAAACTGACAGGCATCCCATTTGTAAATATGGACTGCATTTATAAACAGAGAACATTAAAAAAAGGCATCCAGCATTGTGGGTGATGATGATCAGAGGCACCCCCTTGCCCCTTCATTTACACTGTTGCCCTCTAGGCGGCGTTACTGTGCTCCTCTGTTCATCAAAAACAGATCCAAAATTTCTCTTGTTCCACAAGCAATTCAATTTTTAAATGAACAACGAGGAACAGT
This sequence comes from Cetoscarus ocellatus, assembly GCA_037902135.1. Lineage (NCBI taxonomy): Eukaryota > Metazoa > Chordata > Actinopteri > Labriformes > Labridae > Cetoscarus > Cetoscarus ocellatus. Next base: position 31,965 of record JBAMNC010000593.1, read on the forward strand.
TAAATAGGTCTAGCTGGTCTAGACCAACCTGCCTGTCCATCACTACATGGCTTCTTTTGTTTTGTTTTTGTTTTTTTTCTCTTCTTTGTGAGTGCATTGTTTTTGTGATTTCTAGTGTTTCTGTTGCCAAATGTCTGTGATCCCTGCCACACCCTAATATCCCTACGGGGACAAATAAACTAAACTAACTAACTATAAGATGTATGAGCTATTCAAAAAAAAATTCAGTTATTTGGCCCCAAAATTACTGAATTTCAGCCAAAAAAAATAGAGAGAAAGAACTTAATTCACTAGTAAGTCTCGCTACAGTTAGGTGAATTATAGGAACTCAGAGTAATGCTGGATTTTCACTTACACAAATTGTAAACCAGATATTTATGTTTTCAGTAATTTAACAGAATAAAAGTGAACTTACCCATCGTCCTCCGTAGAAAGTTAGAGAAGAACAGGGACTGTGGAGTGTTTGTCTGAAGCTTTTCTTCAGTTTTTAAGGACATTTTGTAAGAATCCAGTCAAACCAGATCTTTACCCTCAAGCAAAGTGAAAAAAAGTAGACTGTTTTTACAACAGTTTTACTATTTGCCTGGCGGAATCATGAGTACATGAAGTATGAGAAACTTTCCTGCTGCTGGACTATTTGCTCATCTGTTGTTTATCAAGTGGTGAACCTCGCCAGATCCTTGATTATGAACGACTGAGCCTTTTGTGGATGCTTATTTTAAGCCCAATCATGACACTCAACTGTTTCTATTTAAGCTGTTCACCTGTGGAATTTTCCAAACAGGTGTTATTAAGACCATTCCTCAACTTTTCCAGTCTTTTGCTGCCCCTGTCCCAGCTGTTTTGGAAGGTGTTGCAGGCAATCATTTCAAAATTATAAAATATTTATAACAAACAACTAAGTTTATCAGCTTTACCATTAAATATCTTGTCTTTGTAGTTATTATCATATGACTTTAGGTTGAGATGAAAATGCAAAACATTGTACTGTTTTTTTTTTTTTACGTTTTACACAACCTCCCAGCTTCATTGGAATTTGGGTTTGTGTTGCAGTGATATCAAATAAATAAAAGACTGACAGCAAGGTCAATGATTTCACAGATAAAAAAAAATGCACCTGCTACACTTTGTGTTGTTAAAACAAGAGATGTAGAAGATTTGTCATTGAAGAGTTGTATTGTGAAAAAGTCTGTGCTTAAACATCAGTATTAAATGAAAAGCTGTGTTAGCATTATCCTTTATTTTAAATACTCCGTGTTCATGACCTGAAAACAGCCGTGAAGAGTAGGACTTAATAAAGACCACAGGAGGGCAGTATTACACTAGGTGTGACTAGGACACAAACGCAATCGACACCTCTGGACATGTTTAAGGCTCTTTTCTCTGTTTATCTTTGGTATGGTTAACTCCTTAAAAGGTCAGTATCATTTATCCTTAAGGCTGGATTTCATGTAGAACTTAATAATTGTAATGACTATTAGAATTATTTATTTACCTTACTTTATTATTAAATTTAAGTTTTAAATTTTGTCTGTTTTCTTACATTTTTAGTATTTGCTTTGCTAGTATATATCTTATCATGTTGATGTCGTTTTTTTTTTTTTTTAATCTTTTTACACTTAATCATTTTAGATTATCTTTAAATCTTTTAATGTTTTTTTATTTTTTCAAATGTATTTTTAGCATTTTATTTATTTTTGTCTTATTCTTGGCTTTATTGCTTTGCATTTTTGCTTGTTTCTTATCTCGTGTGCATTAGTCTCCAAATCCTCTTGACAGCCTACCTACTATCATTACAATTACAGTGGAACACTACTTAGTAGATGGACCACTTATGGAGCACTTATTTGCTGGGTGTTTGTTAGAAAAATCCATGATATATATCCATGATATATATGTATATATATATATATATATATATATATATATATATATAGATATAGATATAGATATATAGATATATATATAGATAGATATAGATATAGATATATAGATATAGATATATTTTCTGTATCAATATAAAGCACATTGACTTCCAATTGAATTGCATGGAATGTCCTGTATAAATAATGCTTGATTGATTGGTTGATACACTAATAATAATGAGGAGGATTTTGAATTTCATGCGGTATGGGACAGGGAGGCAGCAGAGACTTTGGGGGATTGGAGTGATATGGTTGACAGGTGGCAGAGTTTTGGATGTACTGAAGTTTATTTAGGACTTTAGATGATGATTTGTGAAGGGTGCTACTGCAGTAGTGGTGTGAGTAAGGGTTTCATCAGCAGTGAAAGGGAGTAGTGATGTTTGATCAATATTTCACTGTGAATGTGGTTTATGAGGATCTCGTAGAGCCATAGAAAACTAGAAAAGCACTCAGAGAGCGCAGACCTCCGCCAAGGTGATCCGGATCAGTCCCAAAATTTAATCAGTTCTTCCATATCCCAGAACTTTTCAAGTTATTTTGAACACAGACAAACTAAACAGACAAACAAACAGACAGAAAAACGCCGGCAAAAACATAACCTCCCTAGCGGAGGTAATGAATGTGGTACAGTGAAATGAGATGAGATCAATGTTTACTGTTCCAAGAATACACTGTAACCTTAAGCTACTGAGGCTTCTGTATCTGTTCACAGATTTGCAGCATGATGTGGAAAAAATGTAGATTATTATGCTTTTTTTGGATTATCATGGATTAAAGCATTGTGTAAATAAATCCTAGATAACAGAATCAGAATTGTTATTTATTGCAAAGTATGTTTAAACATACAAGGAATTTGACTGGGTATATTAGTGCAAAAAACAATTAAAATAGTAAGAATGAAAATAAAAACGTCAAGAGGAATAAAAATTGTAAAAGTAGCAAGAGGGTAAGAAAGCATCAGTGGTCCACTGACAAATACTGTAAATATTTTAGAATTAGTAAGGAACTGTAGGGGATATTGGAAATATACGAATATATAAAAACATATAGATATACATCTTAGTTACAGGAATTTGTGGACACTTGGTGAAAATAAAACACACAATATCTCCACATTGAATATCTCCACTTTCAAACATGTTTGTTCATTTAGATTTGGGTCACTACCACATTTATTAGTAAGAAGATGATGACTGATCCTGAGGGTAGCCCTGTTAAGAAGCATTTATAGTCTTACCCTTTTCAGTTATTAAACAAAAGAAGTTTATTTAATTAAACTACATGACAGCATGACTTTGCAACAGGCAAGCTGTGGAGAAGGAGACCACCAGTTCTAAACTGTTGTGTAATATACTGCAGCAGTTGCTGTCGTGGAAAACATGTTTTACAATGCAGGTCAAAGCCATAACAGTTAATTATTCATTGAAAAAGTGCAGTGCAGCCCCTGTCTCTGCTGTTAAACACACTGAATGCTTAAAATGCAGCTGTTATTACATTCTTCGGAGTAGGACTCATTTATCACAGATTACTGAAGTGGTATTCTTATTGTTGCAGCAGCAGCAGCAGCTCAGAGTGGTTATACAGTATTGTACTAATGGAAAGAGACAGAAGGGCTTCTCTGAGCTCATGTATTCTTTAAATATTTTATTTAACAGGTTTGTCACAGCTACTGACCTCCATAGCAAACCACTTTTAGATATTGTGTGCATTTGACATTTTATATAGAATAGTTATACAACAACAAAAAAAAGCCCAATACTGGACCTCGCATGGACCTCTATTACTCCCGCCCCGGTAACAAACATGCATCAATACTTTTTAGAGCTTAACAAAAGTATAATGATTGTATCAAGGTGTAAAAATGTTTGTGTGTGAGTAAAGAGGGTCACTTTTTGACTCGTTTCATTTCAGAGGTTTGATGGACTAGGACAGACTAGGAAGGTAAGTTTTTGTATGTATAGTGTAGTTAAAGTCATCCTGTCGGCGGGTCAGATAAAGCAGGGGCGTTCAAACTAGCCTGGAGGCCAACAGTGGTCAATGGTTTCTTTTTGGCACACAGCAGCTTTTAGGGTGAAAGTCAAACATGGCTGACAGCATAAGGACATGAAGCTTGTGCTTAACTATATTGTACTGCTTATTTTTATCATTTAGCTACTATAAAGAGAAGACTTTAATGGAGAACGCTGTTACATCTATAACAATAACAAAATCTTAATTTGTAACACCCTGGCAAATAAAGACGTGGATCATGATGTGTTCATTTGCTCACTACCTGCTCCATCTGGAGGTCTGATTCACAAAGTTAGAGAGTGAATCCCACAGGAGTGTACTATACTCAAGTGGTTGGGGTGCCAGGTTTGGGAGTGAGGTGTGGTCACCCTGCCCCACTTCATTCTTTAAGTTTATTTATTGTCCAATCCCTGTTCTTTTGGTAATATCCATCAGCAGCACATTCTATAATGATTCTAAATGAGCATTATGTGCATTTGAAAGTATTTTATATATAAATACACAATCACAGCAGTGAGTCATGTAGAGTAGTACATAGATGGCTGAGGTTTTTGAAGGCCAGCACAAAAGTTGGCATCATGCTGCTTCTAACAACTAAAAGCCTGTAGGATTATTTACTGTGTTCTGGGACCATTACTAATAATAAAGTCTGCAGTGAACTAACAATTTGTGGATTTCATATAGTAATCTCTTCTTTGAACACCTGATCAAGTCAGTCCTCATTGCTGTATTAATAGTATATATTTTTGTGTTTATTAAAAAAAAATAAAGATCATAATTGCTTGCATCAGGGTCTCTGGTCGTTTTTACATCCCTTGTTGGCAGACTGTTGGCAACCATCCTTTTAAACACAAAATAATGCTTTAAAATTCAAAAGCAAGGCAATATGATCCATTTTATTTCAGCAAATTGATACATCCAAATCTTGTATGCATGTGTTCTTTACAAACCTTATTTCAAGTATTTATCAGAAAAAGCTATTCTCGAGTCCCACATACATTAGGTTTCTGGAACCAGGAAGTGCTAAATGCTAACTCACTTCTGGTATTTTGGACTCATCCCTGCATCACTCAATATCCTAGAGTGCTGAAGTGTAACATAGCAACCACAGCAAGCTGCTGCTGAAAAACACTTAAAACTGCAGTTTGTTTTCAACATGTGACTCACACAGCAGGTAGTGCATTCAAGGTAGGGAAGTTCTCTTTAATGGTTTGACAATAAACTTTGAGTGGCAGGACACATCGCCAATACACCTGGGTGGTCCATCCAAGTATCATCTATTTTTGTGAAATCCTGCAATTGTGCTACTTATCGACCACCATTAACACCTTAGACTCCGTTTACACAACAACATTGTCACCAGAAACAGAAAGGTTTCTCTTTCACATTTTTAAAATCCTCCACATTCACACGGTACAAAAACAAGCCCAAGTACTTACTTGGCCTTCAGCATACAGTCAATCACAAACAGAGCAAACAGTAAAGACAATTTCAATCATCAGGGTGCAAGAAACAAACCACATCAGCATAAAACTGTTATCCATCAAGGCACTAGATAACCTTTTCATTCCTTTCATAGCTTTTCTAAGTGCACCATCTGC